>CM038719.1:20906785-20999285 GCA_021613375.1 Megaleporinus macrocephalus
TGGTAGTGATCTAAAACGTTTGGCTGGTAGTGTACTAAAACATTTGACTAGTAGTGTACTAAAACGTTTGGCTGGTAGTGTACTAAAATGTTTGGCTGGTAGTGTACTAAAACGTTTGACTGGTAGTGTACTAAAACGTTTGACTGGTAGTGTACTAAAATGTTTGACTGGTAGTGTACAAAAAACGTTTGACTGGTAGTGATCTAAAACGTTTGGCTGGTAGTGTACTAAAACGTTTGGCTGGTAGTGATCTAAAACGTTTGACTGGAAGTGTACTAAAACGTTTGGCTGGTAGTGATCTGAAACGTTTGACTGGAAGTGTACTAAAACGTTTGGCTGGTAGTGAGCTAAAACGTTTGACTGGTAGTGTATCTAAAACGTTTGGCTGGTAGTGATCTAAAACATTTGACTGGAAGTGTACTAAAACGTTTGGCTGGTAGTGATCTAAAACGTTTGGCTGGTAGTGTACTAAAACGTTTGGCTGGTAGTGATCTAAAACGTTTGACTGGTAGTGTACTAAAACGTTTGACTGGTAGTGTACTAAAACGTTTGGCTGGTAGTGTACTAAAACGTTTGGCTGGTAGTAATCTAAAATAGTTGAGTGGTAGTGAACTAAAACGTTTGGCTGGTAGTGTACTAAAACGTTTGACTGGTAGTGATCTAAAACGTTTGACAGGTAATGATCTAAAACGTTTAACTGGTAGTGTACTAAAACGTTTGGCTGGTAGTGTACTAAAACGTTTGACTGGTAGTGATCTAAAACATTTGACTGGTAGTGTACTAAAACGTTTGACTGGTAGTGTACTAAAACGTTTGGCTGGTAGTGTACTAAAACAATTGTCTGGTAGTGTACTAAAACGTTTGACTGGTAGTGTACTAAAACATTTTACTGGTAGTGTACTAAAACGTTTGATTGGTAGTGATCTAAAACGTTTGACTGGTAGTGTACTAAAACGTTTGGCTGGTAGTGATCTAAAACGTTTGGCTGGTAGTGTACTAAAACGTTTGACTGGTAGTGATCTAAAACGTTTGGCCTGTAGTGATCTAAAACGTTTGAGTGGTAGTGTACTAAAACGTTTGAGTGGTAGTGTACTAAAACGTTTGACTGGTAGTGTTCTAAAACATTTGGCCGGTATTGATCTAAAACGTTTGAGTGGTAGTGTAGTAAAACGTTTGGCTGCTAGTGTACTAAAACGTTTGACTGGTAGTGATCTAAAACGTTTGACTGGTAGTGTACTAAAACGTTTGACTGGTAGTGTACTAAAACGTTTGACTGGTAGTGATCTAAAACGTTTGACTGGTAGTGATCTAAAACGTTTGGCTGGTAGTGTACTAAAACGTTTGGCTGGTAGTGTACTAAAACGTTTGACTGGTAGTGTACTAAAACGTTTGACTGGTAGTGTACTAAAACGTTTGACTGGTAGTGATCTAAAACGTTTGACTGGTAGTGATCTAAAACGTTTGGCTGGTAGTGTACTAAAACGTTTGGCTGGTAGTGTACTAAAACGTTTGACTGGTAGTGTACTAAAACGTTTGACTGGTAGTGTACTAAAATGTTTGGCTGGTAGTGATCTAAAACGTTTGACTGGTAGTGTACTAAAACGTTTGACTGGTAGTGTACTAAAATGTTTGGCTGGTAGTGATCTAAAACCTTTGACTGGTAGTGTACTAAAACGTTTGACTGGTAGTGATCCAAAACATTTGACTGGTAGTGATCTAAAACGTTTGACTGGTAGTGTACTAAAACGTTTGACTGGTAGTGTACTAAAACTTTTGACTGGTAGTGATCTAAAACATTTGACTGGCAGTGTACTAAAACGTTTGACTGGTAGTGTACTAAAACGTTTGGCTGGTAGTGTACTAAAACAATTGTCTGGTAGTGTACTAAAACGTTTGACTGGTAGTGTACTAAAACATTTGACTGGTAGTGATCTAAAACGTTTGGCTGGTAGTGTACTAAAACGTTTGACTGGTAGTGATCTAAAACGTTTGGCCTGTAGTGATCTAAAACGTTTGAGTGGTAGTGTACTAAAACGTTTGAGTGGTAGTGTACTAAAACGTTTGACTGGTAGTGCACTAAAACGTTTGGCTGGTAGTGTACTAAAACGTTTGACTGGTAGTGATCTAAAACGTTTGACTGGTAGTGTACTAAAACGTTTGGCTGGTAGTGTACTAAAACGTTTGACTGGTAGTGATCTAAAACGTTTGACTGGTAGTGTACTAAAACGTTTGACTGGTAGTGATCTAAAACGTTTGACTGGTAGTGTACTAAAACGTTTGACTGGTAGTGTACTAAAACGTTTGACTGGTAGTGATCTAAAACGTTTGACTGGTAGTGATCTAAAACGTTTGGCTGGTAGTGTACTAAAACGTTTGGCTGGTAGTGTACTAAAAGGTTTGACTGGTAGTGTACTAAAACGTTTGACTGGTAGTGTACTAAAATGTTTGGCTGGTAGTGATCTAAAACGTTTGACTGGTAGTGTACTAAAACGTTTGACTGGTAGTGTACTAAAATGTTTGGCTGGTAGTGATCTAAAACCTTTGACTGGTAGTGTACTAAAACGTTTGAGTGGTAGTGATCTAAAACATTTGACTGGTAGTGATCTAAAACGTTTGACTGGTAGTGTACTAAAACGTTTGACTGGTAGTGTACCAAAACGTTTGACTGGTAGTGTACTAAAACGTTTGGCTGGTGGTGATCTAAAATGTTTGGCCGGTAATGTACTAAAACATTTGACTGGTAGTGTACTAAAATGTTTGGCTGGTAGTGTACTAAAACATTTGACTGGTAGTGTACTAAAACGTTTGGCTGGTAGTGATCTAAAACGTTTGACTGGTAGTGTACTAAAACGTTTGACTGGTAGTGTACTAAAACGTTTGGCTGGTAATGTACTAAAACATTTGACTGGTAGTGTACTAAAACGTTTGGCTGGTAGTGTACTAAAACGTTTGGCTGGTAGTGTACTAAAACGTTTGACTGATAGTGTACTAAAATGTTTGGCTGGTAGTGTATTAAAACGTCTGACTTGTAGTGATCTAAAACATTTGACTGGTAGTGTACTAAAACGTTTGGCTGGTAGTGTACTAAAACGTCTGACTGATAGTGTACTAAAATGTTTGGCTGGTAGTGATATAAAACATTTGACTGGTAGTGTACTAAAACGTTTGGCTGGTAGTGATCTAAAACGTTTGGCTGGTAGTGTACTAAAACATTTGACTAGTAGTGTACTAAAACGTTTGGCTGGTAGTGTACTAAAATGTTTGGCTGGTAGTGTACTAAAACGTTTCACTGGTAGTGTACTAAAACGTTTGACTGGTAGTGTACTAAAATGTTTGACTGGTAGTGTACAAAAAGCGTTTGACTGGTAGTGATCTAAAACGTTTGGCTGGTAGTGTACTAAAACGTTTGGCTGGTAGTGATCTAAAACGTTTGACTGGAAGTGTACTAAAACGTTTGGCTGGTAGTGATCTGAAACGTTTGACTGGAAGTGTACTAAAACGTTTGGCTGGTAGTGAGCTAAAACGTTTGACTGGTAGTGTATCTAAAACGTTTGGCTGGTAGTGATCTAAAACGTTTGACTGGAAGTGTACTAAAACGTTTGGCTGGTAGTGATCTAAAACGTTTGGCTGGTAGTGTACTAAAACGTTTGGCTGGTAGTGATCTAAAACGTTTGACCGGAAGTGTACTAAAACGTTTGACTGGTAGTGTACTAAAACGTTTGGCTGGTAGTGTACTAAAACGTTTGGCTGGTAGTAATCTAAAACAGTTGAGTGGTAGTGAACTAAAACGTTTGGCTGGTAGTGTACTAAAAAGTTTGACTGGTAGTGATCTAAAACGTTTGACAGGTAATGATCTAAAACGTTTAACTGGTAGTGTACTAAAACGTTTGGCTGGTAGTGTACTAAAACGTTTGACTGGTAGTGATCTAAAACATTTGACTGGTAGTGTACTAAAACGTTTGACTGGTAGTGTACTAAAACGTTTGGCTGGTAGTGTACTAAAACAATTGTCTGGTAGTGTACTAAAACGTTTGACTGGTAGTGTACTAAAACATTTTACTGGTAGTGTACTAAAACGTTTGATTGGTAGTGATCTAAAACGTTTGACTGGTAGTGTACTAAAACGTTTGGCTGGTAGTGATCTAAAACGTTTGGCTGGTAGTGTACTAAAACGTTTGACTGGTAGTGATCTAAAACGTTTGGCCTGTAGTGATCTAAAACGTTTGAGTGGTAGTGTACTAAAACGTTTGAGTGGTAGTGTACTAAAACGTTTGACTGGTAGTGTTCTAAAACATTTGGCCGGTAGTGATCTAAAACGTTTGAGTGGTAGTGTACTAAAACGTTTGGCTGCTAGTGTACTAAAACGTTTGACTGGTAGTGATCTAAAACGTTTGACTGGTAGTGTACTAAAACGTTTAACTGGTAGTGTACTAAAACGTTTGACTGGTAGTGATCTAAAACGTTTGACTGGTAGTGTACTAAAACGTTTGACTGGTAGTGATCTAAAATGTTTGACTGGTAGTGTACTAAAACGTTTGAGTGGTAGTGTACTAAAACGTTTGACTGGTAGTGTTCTAAAACATTTGGCCGGTATTGATCTAAAACGTTTGAGTGGTAGTGTAGTAAAACGTTTGGCTGCTAGTGTACTAAAACGTTTGACTGGTAGTGATCTAAAACGTTTGACTGGTAGTGTACTAAAACGTTTGACTGGTAGTGTACTAAAACGTTTGACTGGTAGTGATCTAAAACGTTTGACTGGTAGTGATCTAAAACGTTTGGCTGGTAGTGTACTAAAACGTTTGGCTGGTAGTGTACTAAAACGTTTGACTGGTAGTGTACTAAAACGTTTGACTGGTAGTGTACTAAAATGTTTGGCTGGTAGTGATCTAAAACGTTTGACTGGTAGTGTACTAAAACGTTTGACTGGTAGTGTACTAAAATGTTTGGCTGGTAGTGATCTAAAACCTTTGACTGGTAGTGTACTAAAACGTTTGACTGGTAGTGATCCAAAACATTTGACTGGTAGTGATCTAAAACGTTTGACTGGTAGTGTACTAAAACGTTTGACTGGTAGTGTACTAAAACTTTTGACTGGTAGTGATCTAAAACATTTGACTGGCAGTGTACTAAAACGTTTGACTGGTAGTGTACTAAAACATTTGACTGGCAGTGTACTAAAACATTTGACTGGTAGTGTACTAAAACGTTTGGCTGGCAGTGTACTAAAACGTCTGACTGATAGTGTACTAAAATGTTTGGCTGGTAGTGATATAAAACATTTGACTGGTAGTGTACTAAAACGTTTGGCTGGTAGTGATCTAAAACGTTTGGCTGGTAGTGTACTAAAACATTTGACTAGTAGTGTACTAAAACGTTTGGCTGGTAGTGTACTAAAATGTTTGGCTGGTAGTGTACTAAAACGTTTGACTGGTAGTGTACTAAAACGTTTGACTGGTAGTGTACTAAAATGTTTGACTGGTAGTGTACAAAAAACGTTTGACTGGTAGTGATCTAAAACGTTTGGCTGGTAGTGTACTAAAACGTTTGGCTGGTAGTGATCTAAAACGTTTGACTGGAAGTGTACTAAAACGTTTGGCTGGTAGTGATCTGAAACGTTTGACTGGAAGTGTACTAAAACGTTTGGCTGGTAGTGAGCTAAAACGTTTGACTGGTAGTGTATCTAAAACGTTTGGCTGGTAGTGATCTAAAACATTTGACTGGAAGTGTACTAAAACGTTTGGCTGGTAGTGATCTAAAACGTTTGGCTGGTAGTGTACTAAAACGTTTGGCTGGTAGTGATCTAAAACGTTTGACTGGTAGTGTACTAAAACGTTTGACTGGTAGTGTACTAAAACGTTTGGCTGGTAGTGTACTAAAACGTTTGGCTGGTAGTAATCTAAAATAGTTGAGTGGTAGTGAACTAAAACGTTTGGCTGGTAGTGTACTAAAACGTTTGACTGGTAGTGATCTAAAACGTTTGACAGGTAATGATCTAAAACGTTTAACTGGTAGTGTACTAAAACGTTTGGCTGGTAGTGTACTAAAACGTTTGACTGGTAGTGATCTAAAACATTTGACTGGTAGTGTACTAAAACGTTTGACTGGTAGTGTACTAAAACGTTTGGCTGGTAGTGTACTAAAACAATTGTCTGGTAGTGTACTAAAACGTTTGACTGGTAGTGTACTAAAACATTTTACTGGTAGTGTACTAAAACGTTTGATTGGTAGTGATCTAAAACGTTTGACTGGTAGTGTACTAAAACGTTTGGCTGGTAGTGATCTAAAACGTTTGGCTGGTAGTGTACTAAAACGTTTGACTGGTAGTGATCTAAAACGTTTGGCCTGTAGTGATCTAAAACGTTTGAGTGGTAGTGTACTAAAACGTTTGAGTGGTAGTGTACTAAAACGTTTGACTGGTAGTGTTCTAAAACATTTGGCCGGTATTGATCTAAAACGTTTGAGTGGTAGTGTAGTAAAACGTTTGGCTGCTAGTGTACTAAAACGTTTGACTGGTAGTGATCTAAAACGTTTGACTGGTAGTGTACTAAAACGTTTGACTGGTAGTGTACTAAAACGTTTGACTGGTAGTGATCTAAAACGTTTGACTGGTAGTGATCTAAAACGTTTGGCTGGTAGTGTACTAAAACGTTTGGCTGGTAGTGTACTAAAACGTTTGACTGGTAGTGTACTAAAACGTTTGACTGGTAGTGTACTAAAACGTTTGACTGGTAGTGATCTAAAACGTTTGACTGGTAGTGATCTAAAACGTTTGGCTGGTAGTGTACTAAAACGTTTGGCTGGTAGTGTACTAAAACGTTTGACTGGTAGTGTACTAAAACGTTTGACTGGTAGTGTACTAAAATGTTTGGCTGGTAGTGATCTAAAACGTTTGACTGGTAGTGTACTAAAACGTTTGACTGGTAGTGTACTAAAATGTTTGGCTGGTAGTGATCTAAAACCTTTGACTGGTAGTGTACTAAAACGTTTGACTGGTAGTGATCCAAAACATTTGACTGGTAGTGATCTAAAACGTTTGACTGGTAGTGTACTAAAACGTTTGACTGGTAGTGTACTAAAACTTTTGACTGGTAGTGATCTAAAACATTTGACTGGCAGTGTACTAAAACGTTTGACTGGTAGTGTACTAAAACGTTTGGCTGGTAGTGTACTAAAACAATTGTCTGGTAGTGTACTAAAACGTTTGACTGGTAGTGTACTAAAACATTTGACTGGTAGTGATCTAAAACGTTTGGCTGGTAGTGTACTAAAACGTTTGACTGGTAGTGATCTAAAACGTTTGGCCTGTAGTGATCTAAAACGTTTGAGTGGTAGTGTACTAAAACGTTTGAGTGGTAGTGTACTAAAACGTTTGACTGGTAGTGCACTAAAACGTTTGGCTGGTAGTGTACTAAAACGTTTGACTGGTAGTGATCTAAAACGTTTGACTGGTAGTGTACTAAAACGTTTGGCTGGTAGTGTACTAAAACGTTTGACTGGTAGTGATCTAAAACGTTTGACTGGTAGTGTACTAAAACGTTTGACTGGTAGTGATCTAAAACGTTTGACTGGTAGTGTACTAAAACGTTTGACTGGTAGTGTACTAAAACGTTTGACTGGTAGTGATCTAAAACGTTTGACTGGTAGTGATCTAAAACGTTTGGCTGGTAGTGTACTAAAACGTTTGGCTGGTAGTGTACTAAAAGGTTTGACTGGTAGTGTACTAAAACGTTTGACTGGTAGTGTACTAAAATGTTTGGCTGGTAGTGATCTAAAACGTTTGACTGGTAGTGTACTAAAACGTTTGACTGGTAGTGTACTAAAATGTTTGGCTGGTAGTGATCTAAAACCTTTGACTGGTAGTGTACTAAAACGTTTGAGTGGTAGTGATCTAAAACATTTGACTGGTAGTGATCTAAAACGTTTGACTGGTAGTGTACTAAAACGTTTGACTGGTAGTGTACCAAAACGTTTGACTGGTAGTGTACTAAAACGTTTGGCTGGTGGTGATCTAAAATGTTTGGCCGGTAATGTACTAAAACATTTGACTGGTAGTGTACTAAAATGTTTGGCTGGTAGTGTACTAAAACATTTGACTGGTAGTGTACTAAAACGTTTGGCTGGTAGTGATCTAAAACGTTTGACTGGTAGTGTACTAAAACGTTTGACTGGTAGTGTACTAAAACGTTTGGCTGGTAATGTACTAAAACATTTGACTGGTAGTGTACTAAAACGTTTGGCTGGTAGTGTACTAAAACGTTTGGCTGGTAGTGTACTAAAACGTTTGACTGATAGTGTACTAAAATGTTTGGCTGGTAGTGTATTAAAACGTCTGACTTGTAGTGATCTAAAACATTTGACTGGTAGTGTTCTAAAACGTTTGGCTGGTAGTGTACTAAAACGTCTGACTGATAGTGTACTAAAATGTTTGGCTGGTAGTGTTATAAAACATTTGACTGGTAGTGTACTAAAACGTTTGGCTGGTAGTGATCTAAAACGTTTGGCTGGTAGTGTACTAAAACATTTGACTAGTAGTGTACTAAAACGTTTGGCTGGTAGTGTACTAAAATGTTTGGCTGGTAGTGTACTAAAACGTTTCACTGGTAGTGTACTAAAACGTTTGACTGGTAGTGTACTAAAATGTTTGACTGGTAGTGTACAAAAAGCGTTTGACTGGTAGTGATATAAAACATTTGACTGGTAGTGTACTAAAACGTTTGACTGGTAGTGTTCTAAAACATTTGGCCGGTAGTGATCTAAAACGTTTGAGTGGTAGTGTACTAAAACGTTTGGCTGCTAGTGTACTAAAACGTTTGACTGGTAGTGATCTAAAACGTTTGACTGGTAGTGTACTAAAACGTTTAACTGGTAGTGTACTAAAACGTTTGACTGGTAGTGATCTAAAACGTTTGACTGGTAGTGTACTAAAACGTTTGACTGGTAGTGATCTAAAATGTTTGACTGGTAGTGTACTAAAACGTTTGACTGGTAGTGTACTAAAACGTTTGACTGGTAGTGATCTAAAACGTTTGACTGGTAGTGATCTAAAACGTTTGGCTGGTAGTGTACTAAAACGTTTGGCTGGTAGTGTACTAAAACGTTTGACTGGTAGTGTACTAAAACGTTTGACTGGTAGTGTACTAAAATGTTTGGCTGGTAGTGATCTAAAACGTTTGACTGGTAGTGATCTAAAACGTTTGACTGGTAGTGTATATTGTGAATATGGCCTTGCATTTAATTAGCTGGCAAATGGGGCATGCCAGGAAACAAGGATAGACGATTTTGAGGAGCTTTGTTTCACAAGAAATATAGTGAGTGCTTCGCCAGAGACTGGTTTCCAAGTAAAACACACATTTATTAAATAAAAAAATAAATACTTAAATGTAAGATGTTATTCAATAGTACTAACTAGTAGTAAGCACCTAAACTTATTGGTTACTTCACATTAGGTTCACTTTAGGACGAAGCTGAAGTCGCCTACTTCTTATTTGAATTTTTCTGTTTTGCAGTTATATTCTAACTTACCGTCCATAGAACTGTAATAGAATCGTTCTCCAGTGTTTTTCGTTTGCCATGTAGCTTATTATAAAATGTCCTTGCAGTAGTAGAGCATGTTTGACAGGCCACTCAACAACAGAAAATATGCAAGCTTGTAAAGGCACTTTAGTTTTCACACAACCCTCACAAAGTTTGTTTAGCAAGTAATATGTTTCGTGTCTAAGAATAGTATACCAGCGAAAACCAGCCACAGTCACTCAGTCCTACATTTCTGTGTTTCCCAGGGACTGTTTATGTTGTTTTCAAGATGGCCTCCTTCTATAGGTCATGTGAAATAGCAGACTTGTTTTTCGCTGTTTTGCGTGTCAGTCAAGTTTTCTTTCCTGCAGGAATTGGTGATTCTTGACCGTGTTAAGTGGTACAATGTACCACACCCTCACTACAGCGTCTGGGAATGCAACAGTAGCACAGCTGAGGCTTTAAGCAAAGAATATATGTAAGGTGGCACATGCCAATTCAAATGATGTGGGGTTAAAACAGGTTTCCTGTCCTGCGTTAACCTCTATGTCCGGGGCAACAGCAGCAGCAGCAGCAGCTTGTGCTGAAAGACTGGACTGCAACAACAAAAAACACTGTATTTCATAAAAGCAGCTTGTCTATGTTTAGGCTCACAAGATCATAACAATTACAAAAAAATGGGCACAACTTTGTTGTAATCATAAAAAAGGGGGATGAATAATCACCAAAACTTGAAATGATCATTAATTCCTGCTGGTATGAATAAGGGCTCAAGTCTGAAATGGGAAATGAGACCACCTTTTCACTCGCCCAAAACCACATGACCGCACTCCCAGAAATGAATTATGAAGACTTGTGCAAAAACAATGTGTCCTTTAATAGCAACGAATACGCGGACACGGTCTCAGCGGCATACGGACCATATTTCACCCTTTTTTTCCTCTCCTGACTCAGTAATGCTACTTCGTTCCCTTTTTGCCTGTAGTTTCTCTTTAGTGTGGAGTAAACTATGTTAGCATTGAACTCTCTCTCTTATTTAAAAACAATTATTCTCATCCATGGTCTTTAATTTACTCATTACACTTTAACAGATTATTTTGACCTTGCATTTTACTTTTGGAGAATTTTGTATTCAGTGCATAAACACATTCAACCGTATTTCTGCTTTGAGAAGCTATTTTGACTGAACATTTAAAAAAAGGGTGGTCTCTGATTTTGGCACAGGACTGATAAATATAAATGATGTCATAAACTCAAACACATGATCCAGTAGCTATAAGGACTGATTCCACAATGTCTTTATTGAAGAGTTCACTAAATTAAAAAACAGTAGCTTGAGAAACTAAAGACTTTGTTTGGTGACATGCACAAGAGCACAGTTCAACTGAGAGTTTGGCGTTTCGGAGACATGAGCATGTGCCACTTAAACAAAACAAAAGTTCACAACAGCAATGATTATGAAGTGTCTGTGTCAGCACGGAGAATCGAATTCTCAGTAAAAACAGGAAGACACACGCGCACACACATATGCACGCACACACAGGCTCGCACAAGGCAGTTTTCAGCACAGAGAACTGATCTCGCTCTTGCTGCAGCCCCACTTGCAGCAGGCGTTAGACAGTCCCACCACCACGTCGCGGCCCTTCCGGCTGGAGGTGCGCAGGGCTTCCAGCACCTCCTCTGAGATGAGGGAGCGCGCGGGGCGGCTGAACAGCGTGCCAGCCTGACCTCCCCGGGTCAGTCCCAAAGAGGCAGATTCAGCAGCCTGCTGGATGGACGCGTCCGGGCCTGAGGGCAGAACCCAGCCATCTGCGGCATCTCTGTCTTCTGTGCTGAACTGGTCCAGAGTCAGATCATCTGAAGAGAACAGAGGATAATATGAGCAGTGAATATTATTGGTCCAAAGTTTGGAAGCAATTCTTTTAACAATTTCATGTGTGCAGAGAAATGTTCTTTTAGTTAGTGTTCAGAACTGCTAAGGAGGCTGGGGACGATTCAACAAAGGCTGTACAAGGTTTTACACAGTCAGAAGTACAGAAGTACATCTTTACTTCTCATGCTATGTAGATATTGAGACATAGAATCTTTCACTGTTCATGCAAAGTAGCTCATAAGAGAAACCAGGTTAGTGTCATGCATTTGTGCTATAGGCATATCGCACTTGCATTTAAAAGAAAGGAGGATGTACGTCTAGACAAAGAATCACAGATGATGACAGAGGGGTTAAAAAGCCACAAGCCAGGAAGGACTGATCAAAGAGGCCATATTCTCTATGTTACTGAAAACATAGAGACCACACATTTCTTTATCCCTGAGAATTAAACTACTTTGTTTTTTTTAATAATATGCTGCTTTAAGACTTACACATAACAGCTGCTCTGTACTGTGTCTAATTTAAAAAGCTGTCAGGGATGAAACCCTCTCTATAACTTCAGCGGGAATGGGTGGGGCTAAGCTCCTGTAGCCTGTATGTAAACAGGTTGCTTGCCATGACATCACAAAAACAATGAATCCATCACAGGCTGTCTGTGCAGCTTAGTTACCATAAATGGTAACAATTCTATGTTCTAAAATCTAGGTCTGTGGTTCCTACTGTGTGTTTTCCTTGCTCAAACTCACCTGATCCAAAAGATCAACTCAATAACAAGACATTTCTGGGATGAGCTGAGTGCATTCGAGCAGCAAAAACAGTAAAACATTAAAGTTTACTGTTCATCCAGGTGTAGATAGAACCAGGGGCACAGATATAACTACTAATGTCGTATGTATTATTTATAAAGTTCTGGAGCCCTGTTCTCCATTACAGATTTAAAATCACTTAAAAGTAAACAAATTCATAGAGAGTGCTTTGGTGGGTAATGCTCTGTTCTAAAGTCAGGATTGTTCACAATGGTGGTGATGGCAACCAGACGTCTGAAGAGTTTAATACAGCCTAACAGAAAGTTATTGCATGAAATAGCAATGGATACACTGCCTGATGCCCAAGATATTGTTTTTATGATTGATAGTTTCGAAAAGGGCTGTGACTGAAGGCGTATTTTAAATTTCATTTGTGGTGGAGAGGAACTTGCAGGCCGTTGTAAAGAGAAATTGCACACAGAAAAAACATTGTTGCTCAGATCTATTTCACTATTATCAACATTACACATATAAACACAGAGGACTTGTCTTTTGTGACGTTTTATATTTACATTTAGGAAAGCAAAGAAAATTGTTATATTTGCATTGTAGACATGGGGACGCCTGGTTCCTATGACCACCACTGTAAAGAAAACAGTCACTTTCTGTGTGATGAATCATTAAACCAATCTAAAAGATAGAAAATTTCTTTCTAAATATATAACGGGGTTATCAACAATAGGTGCCTCTCTTCTAATCCTATACTTAATTTACCTTAACCCTGATTTGCACAATGTACAGAAATTATATTAAAAGATATTAATTTAACCACTACAAATGCATTAATTAATCAATAAAAATGATTTGTAAAGAAAAGTCTGGCTGTAACGAGTGTAAAGTATTGGGCTGATGTCTTTACCTGTGCTGGTGATGGAGCGTCTCCAGCGAGAGCCTCCGCAGGTGAAGATGACTGCACGGATGAACTCGCGGCCACACAGTTTGACCCCATACGTGGGCCCATCCATTGCCCTCACTCCGGCCACCAACAGACACACGGCCAGAACTGCAGCTTTCCACATCACGTAGCAGGCAGAGTAAAAGCAAGAGGAGGATGGTGGAACTCTGATGGAGGTGAAAGACAAGCGGATAGTCTCTGGTCTTCTAATGCGAGCTGATGTGTCTGGCTGAAGTAGTGGTGGATTTTTCTGTCTTTTCTGAATCTCACATCTCCCTTATAAAGGAGTACGATGCACACGCGCACATGCTCTGCGCTCATACCTTCCAGTCCCGCCCGACTGAGGTGTCACAGATAACCCAGTGAGGTAAATCCAGAGACCTTTCCATAGACAAAAGCAGTGACCACGAAAAGCATAATTAACTAGTGCACCCAAAGAGAAAAAACGAGAGGGCGATCTGATTAAAAGGGACATTCGTCTACGTAAGCACCCTTCGTCATTCTTCTTCTATTGCTAGGTTATTGTCTATTGCTGTACCCCCAACAATAGTGGCTATTTTAATTCTTTTGTTATGCATTAGTTGTTATGATATTTTCATTGAGTTAGTTAGACTATTATTTTTGCCTGTAAAACCTGTTCACCTCCATACAGAACCATTACTGAGAGTTAGGGGGCTCTATTGTGCAACATCCTGATTTGGGGGGGTATCAAAGAAAAATATGTGAAAAAATCAAGTTTCTCAAACAGAAGTTCAACATATAGTCTGATCATTATCAGGTAAACAGTATGTAAAGTTTTCACTTTTGCTTCAGATCTGAAAAAAAATCCAAGTTTCTGTCCATCCTTCCAATGTGAGAGGGCAACACAGTGTGATATGGTCTGAAATGATGTGCAGCTGTCAAGAAAACATTACTGAGAAAAGGAAATGAAATAAAGAAGCTGCCGGTGTTCTCAGAACTGACCACCCTAGATCCCAGGCCTTATTATCACTGAATTAATTTGGTGCAACCTGGATCATAACAATCAAACGTGCAACTAGTATCTAAGGCTCAACTTTGGATGAACGTGCATCCTCCTCAGACTGAACGGAAAAAAACTTCTTTAAAGAACTGGAGGCCGGTTTTCAAGAAATAAAGGAAGCTGCAGACGTTTTAGGTGCACATAGCAAGAAATCTCTAAGGTGGCTTAGAATGGTTTAGGAAGTTGCTCGAGTGCCAGTGACTCACTAGGAACATTTTTAGTTGGGTGGACAGCTGTAACTTGTTGGTTCTCAGACTGGAAGGATGAAAGTGTTAAAGTGACAGCAGGTGCACAAAAGTAAAGAAGTCACAAAGTAAATATTGACAGAGTTTATATTGAGACTGTGGTATTGGTTTAGGAGAAGACAGAAGGAATATAGCGCTTAAAGCAAAAGCTTTTTTATTGAACACAGCAGCAGTAGAGACTCAACACGGCCTGGAAACAGGCACGTCATCAACAGTCATTCATGGTAACACTGCTAACCAACTCCACTGCCTAGCATGAAACGACACAACCAAACTTTGGTTGACCTGGGTGGTAAAGTAACTTGAACTTAACAGCCGTTTTGACTGGAAATTAAAAAAGAGTAGTCTCTGATTTTTGTACAGGACTGTACATAAATACAAAAATGAAATAAAATAAATATAAACAAAATATATACATATAAACATGAGGTCATTATAAGATTTTTCACAACCATTTTTTTAAACCTCATAACTGTTTACAAAATTATACGTCCCTTTCTCTGTAGGTCTGTAAATTCATGTACTAAGCTAATTGATATTGATACAAATTGTCTAAAAGTCTAATCTTGGCGTAAACTGCAATGTCGCCAGTGTCAAAACTCTCCTTCATTCTAAGTTTAGGCCTAATCTGGGTCTCGGAAACCGTCCCATGAATTACAAAAAAGGGCAGAATAATAAATAGTAGATGTTTTAGTTGTTAAAAGTTCATTATAAGTACTGTCCAGCAGTGAAAAATCTATTTCTTGTAAACTAAAAAAAGTTCAATGTATGTCTAAAACCAACCAACTGCAGTGTGAGTTCATTTGAGTTTATTTCATGTGAGAATTTAATTTTCATGTGTTTGGTGCACTGAGGTATGGTGACGTGAGCCAACACTGGTTGATCATACAGGATATATCCTAAAGCACTTGTTAATAACTGAGCTTTGTTTTGCAGTAATATTGCTCTGTGGTTTCCTGATCAGAGGACTTTACCTACGTGTGTGTGTGTGTGTGTGTGTGTGTGTGTGTGTGTCTAAGAGGTGAGAAACGTTGGCCGTGACAGGCCGGGAGGGGTTTGGGGTTGAGAGCCACGCAAGATTCAGAGAGCATGACATTTTGAAAACGTGATAACGCATTTTCCCTATCTTCCTCCCCGCGTAGACAAAGGTCCCTATTTCCAAAATGACAATGGAATAATGAATGTGTAATTAGTGTGTTTATAATAAGGCCAACAACATGACATTTGGAGGGACATTCACACATTGTCTGCAGTGGACGAAGTAGAGGTCAAGGGCAGGGCGCGTTGACAGAACTGTATAGGTTTCTACCTTCTTTGCGCAACGACAGTCAAATTTAAAAAGCATACAAACGCCATATAATGTGGCGTCTTTTCCCCCTTGTTACTCGAGAAACGGACACGGATTTTACGTAAACTTGATGTGAGCTTTAAGCAACCCGTGATTATTTGGAATAATCTAGTTATTTTGTATTATCGGTGCAAGTTTTTAAAGAAGAGCGCAATTCAACAAGTACAACTGCAAATGATGCGAACCAGAATTGTTAATCAATAAACGCAGAACACGGAGCGACACTGTGAAATACTGTCAAAATAATAATAATAATAATAATAATAATAATAAAAATAATAATAATAATAACGTTTGTTCCCGTTTAAGGCGGCTAGCAGCAGAAATTGACAGGACATTTTGACCAATGAGGTGCAGAGCCGTCTCACGCGTTCAGCCAATCAGACGAAGCTAAGGGGCGGGATGTAAGCGGGTGGGTAGCAACAGTTGCCCGGGTGAGGACGAAGCGCCATAGCCACGGTAGTCCTGGCGACAAGAACCCAGCAACGAGAATCAACAACAACAGCCCGATTCATTGAAACAATAAAACAAAAGCTAAAGTGGAAAAATTCACTCGGACTAAAAGGTGATGAGCTTCTTTTTCCTCTCGCCTCTCGAGCTGCGGTAGCTTTAGTGCGGGAAACGCTGACGAGGACTGTTGTTTTTCTCCTGCACTCCGCGTAGCTGGACAGAACGTGTCCGTAGCCATTACAGCCGCCCGCCGTGCTAAGCGACCGGCTCGCGCGCCGCTCTAGAGGTGACCCGCGGAGCGTGGCTGACCAGCGGGGGGTCCGAGTCGACAGGCAGTGCGGACCGCGAGCGTCTGTCCGCCCCGACAGCGCCAGTCGTTGTTATGACGATGTCAAATGCTAGATTGGCTGTACAAAATGGCGGGTGTTGTTAGCGGAATATGCGCGAGTCTCCGCGAGCGCGGCTAAGCTAGTCAGTGCGAGCACTTTCACGAGCCCAGCTAGCGTTGCTACGTAGCCACGCCGTGGAAAATCAACGCCGTTGGCATAGCTACAGCCGAGTACCAGCGAACGGATTACTGTTCGCTACAGAAATGTCTCCGGTAGATCTCGCGCACACACACACACACACAGGTGTTGGTTAAACGAGTTACTGGGTGTATGTGTCTATATAACCTCCTCACGGTTAAAACCTATTTTAGCGCTTCACACTGTGGCGAGTCCCCGTCATTGTGAAGCTCAGCGCCGGGTCGTGAAGTGACATGCAGATCCCCTTTTCACTTCACTCTCACTTCTCTAAAACAATAATACTGATATTTGTCTTCTCTTAATAAAGAGAGGCGGTGCAGCCAGAGGGCTTGCTGTAACGTTATAACATATTGTCGCTGGCCAAAGAAAAACATCACCATTTTAGTCGATTTCTAATTTTCCACATTATTTGAACACAACAGCTGCCATTTACAATGTGTCAAAATTTGATGAATGATGAATGGACTAATAGAAATGCTCCAAAATAGCTTGGAGAAAAAATATTCTGGTTCTGTTGCCTTACAGTAAAAGTAAAATATGTTTTTGGGCTTTCCTGTACAGTTGACATTTTGGAGATACTATCTAATATATGTTATATTAAATATATTAAAATGTCTGTGAAGACAAGGGACCTAAAAATAGTCTGCACACTATAAGAACTATCAGGAACTAACATTTGCTGGGAGCTATTTGCCTTTAACTCCTTTTGTTTCCCCCAGTCTGCCTGCTTTGTGTTTCCGCCAGTGGTGCGTGCCTAGAGTCGCTGCCTTGCAAACAGCTATCATATTACTTGGAACAGGACACCCACTGCATGCTTGCCTGAGTCCTCCCTCCTCTTTGAGCTGAGTTAATAAGATGCAAACAACATAGTAAGGCGCATGTCGGACAGTTTGTTTTAAAACTCTCTTCCTCTCTTTCTGTGTTTTTTAGACTTTAAACCAGGCTATCTCAATGGCAACTCCAGCCTACGTGGGGGAGCTGCCACAAGCCTCCCAGCCTCAAGGGGGCGGAGTGACGGTAGTGGCAGGGCAGCCCACTGCCACCGCTGCCACATCTGCGGCCCCTCAGCAGTTCCTGGCAGAGCTGCAGACAACTGTAGCGTCCGGATCGACAGCGGCAGCCACGGGCCAGACCACGCCCCCTCCGACCACGGCCCAGAAAACGCAAGTAGTCGCCCAGGCCCCACCCACTCAAGCCCCACCCACCCAGACCCAGTATGTCACAGCTGAGATTCAGAGTTCGCCCACACAGTCCAGCAACGCCCAGAGCACGCCACAGTACATTGTGGTCACAGTTACAGGTGAGGGTCTGCTTTGGATGTATATGTAGAATATACATGTTAGAGAGGCATCCTGTACTGAACTTTGCAGATATACAAAAAAGAAGGGCGTGGTTATCTACACAATGCTGCGAGCTTTTCTGACACCTTTCACTTTTTTACAGAGGGCTCCCTCCATTCCAATGATTCGGTTTCAGACTCCAGTCCTCCTCCTACAGTGGTGCAGACTGGAGTTCCCACTCAGGTGGTGCAGCAGGTGCAGTCGGCACAGCAGGTAGAGGCGCACACGCATGCAGTATTGTGCAAAACTCAGAGACCACCCTTTCGCTGATTCCCAAAGGAGTCACTGACTAAATGATTGCTTCCAAAAAGACACTAACATTCACACAAGCAACCAGAGCCGGAGAGTGACTTTCAGACCAGGAGTTAATGTATTCAGGACAGCCCACCTCAAACTCTGACTCTACACACACAGCAATGCCTTTTTGCAACATAGCATTTTCTAAACTCTGTGCATTTTTATCTTTTCTTATTCATATCTCTTATTTATATGCTGTAGTAGTATCAACAAGACGGCTAGATAGCGAAACCTGATGATAACTTAAACTTAAATGATTGTGCTGTCAATGTGTCACTGTCCACCTGCCTGGATATCTGCTCATCCTCCTTAATCAGCTTTTTCATACCTGCTGTTCTTGCCACTGTTGTCCATTTTACCATAACTCTCATTATCATGCTGAACTTGATGCTGAGAGTTAGCTTCCTATTAAAATTTCCGTTCCACCATAAATAGTTTGGCGGTTGCACACTAGCACCCGAACAGGAGACTGCATGTATGTGCTACATTGTTTAAGGTGAAACAGGAACAAGAAGCTAATTAATAATCTTTTTTTTTCTGTAGAAGTTACAAACACTTGAGGTGGTAGCACTTGAGGTGGGACTGCTTGTTTAGCCCCTACATTACTGCAAACATACACTGGGATGTAACATTGAATGTGATGGGTAGTCTAAGTGTTCTTTATGTGTTAGATTATTCATTAGCCAAAACAGAACCAGCCCGTCAAGAATTCTAGACTGTCCCAGTTCCCCACTCCGGCATCGCAAGCAGCTACCCAAATACACCTCATCTGCACTGCAACTTTCTTTTTACTTGTGCATCTAAAATGGGTAAAGGAGATATTACTTGCATGAGGAAGAAGACAGTCAGCAGAAAATGAGTTTTAGAAAGAATAAACGATACAGAAAAAATGGTCCGCCTAGCAACCGTGCCAGACCTGGTAGACCACCAACACTGTCGCCTCAGATAAACAAGTTTCATCTTTTTATCAAGCTAAATCCACAGGTGTTTCTGTCCATCCTGAGAAACTCAGTACTATTGGTCTAAAAGGAAAAAAGACAAAAACACTTATATAACACTTATAAACACTTATTCATCATATAACATAATTATGTTCATACTTCAGAGTTGCATGACACTCTTTCCTTCGTTCTCTGAATGTGACATGTTTCTCTGTATTTTTGTCCGCAGAGGTCTGTGGTACAAGCCACATCTCAGCCAGCCAAAACTGAACAGAGCACCCAGCTGAGCGTCACCAGCCTACAGCCTGTACACTTGACTCAGGAGGTGACTACATACATAGACACAACCCACATTTTCATATTTACCTTTATCAATTACGGGCACATGTTCAAGCAAAGCCTCAGAAGTGTACACGGAACTTGCATCCTGTCCATCAAATTCTGGAAGAGATTTTTCATAAAGTGATTCACTTGTTATTTTGTTATTTGAATAGTTGAGCAAAAATCCTGCTTCACATATTTATGCATGTAGATATTGAGGTTAACAAGTGAAAGAAGCTTTTACCCCACCTATTAGCACAGTGCAAACTGCCCAATGGTACCTGCTAGCCCCTCTGCTGCATTGTGTTTAGCCAGATGTTCTCCATTTGAATTGTTTTATGCATAACTGTTAATAGCGAGAATTTGTAGTGAATACATACAATCGGATGTAGTTTACATTCACATTCAAATGGTTAGGCAAAGTTAAAACATTATGGAGCTCGTAGATTTATTTTCCAGCTTGTGTGGATGATTGATGCACATTTAAGGGCCTATATGATAGAAAATAATAGTAGAGTTTGATGTAGTATTAACAGTAAATACTGTTAAAGTTTTTAAAGTGTATCATTCATTCCCATAATTTCCTAACTGAGGTGCAAATACAACCTATTCTGATTGGCTGCCCTGTATTGCATCTAATTCAAGCTTATAACTAGCATGAATGAGCAGGGCTGAAGTGCTACTGGCTCAATTGATGACTATATGTAAATATGTTGGTTTTGGGGAAATCTCAAAGGCAAAGAAAATAAGCTTAGTTTAAACTTGTGGATAGTGTGGGCGGAGGAGTGACTGGTGTACTTTAACAATGTTTACACACTACAGATTCAGTTGTACATGATCTGAAATAAGAAACAGCAAGCAGCATGTTTACTGTTCCACATAAGTTCCATATGGTTCCTGCATTTTCACAACAGAAGCATACAGTCTTTCACCAGTGGAGAGTTCAGCCATTAAAAAGTACAAGTGGATGTGTACTGTAAATTGTCATTCACTTGCCTAAAACCAGGGCCCGTTGTCAAGGAATCTCAGAGTTGATGTCAAAAACTTTGGCCCATCTTATACATCAGTATAGCAGAAACCATTTCATCAGGTCTGTTTGAGATTACCTGAAAACTTGACTTAGCTATGCAGTTTGGACGATGCTAATCGGTTCTGGCGCAATACTAATGAAGCAAATGTCAAATGTCATGGCTGATCAACCACACTTGAGATAAGTGTGAATTAGATTTTTAGCCAAGCTCTTCCTTTAATGCCACATTCTTTATATTTGTAGATGAAAGGCAGAAAACTGTGTAACCCTCCACTGCTTACTTCCAGAGTCCCTACAGACAGCGAGAGAAGGAAGCAGATAGAGAGAAGGAAACAGAAAGAGAGAAGAAAAGGCAGAAAGAGAAAGAGCAGTGGTTGGAGTACAGTGTGGCAGCGATAGCAGATAGATCTGTAGAGTCGGATGTGAATGGCCTCTACCACTCTGGCTACGTGCTGGACTATCCTGGAGTTTCCCCCTACATATCCCTCTCACTGCCTCTGGCTTTTTCCCAGGGCACCTTCACTGTCCCTGTTATGACTTTAGGCTGCGAGTCAGAGCAGCCCCTCAGCTACTCTGCTGTCCCCACAGTGACCGTTGCCCAGCCCTTCATGTTTGAGGCTGCTTCCAGCCGTGAAGTAGGTAGCTTTAACAGAAGCAGGCTTAATGCAATGATTCAGCCAAAATTGTTTACACAATTACCAGCCAAACCATGAAGTTTGCTTTATTACGTTTGAACTGAAGCTACAAGGTGACGGCACCTGACAAGTAATCGTTGAGATGTAAACAAAGTCATTTGAAGTTAAAGGATGCATTGTAGAGAAACTTAGCCTATTCACAGTGGTGGTGATGGGAACCAGAAGGTACAATGTCATAAACTATATTTGGTTTACTCTCTGAATTGACCAGTTTTTAAGAGTATATGTAACCCTTGAGAAAGTAATTGTTGTGTAAGTAAACAAGTAATCATTGAGATGTAAACAAAGTTGTTTGAAGTTAAAGGATGCATTGTAAAGAAACTTAGCCTATTCACAGTGGTGGTGATGGGAACCAGAAGGCACAATGTCATAAAATATATTTGATTTACTCTCTGACTTGACCAGTTTTCAAGAGTTTGTGTGAGCTTTTTTTGTATGTCTTGTACTGTATGTAAATTTTCTTTGGGTACTATTTTGCTTAAAACACCCTGAATGGCAAAACATTATTTGATAATGTCTAAGGCATCAGGCAGCATTTGTAACTGTTTCATGTTATAGCTTTTTGTAATGGTAGCTTCAGACAACTGGTTCCTAGGACCACCAAGACTCAGTAAACGTCTCTGGAGTCGCATCAAAACAATCTGAATGACTTTGTGTACATCCCAACAATTTATTTATGAAGAAATTGTGAAAGTCAGTGGAATTCCGCTTTAATAAACCTTAAATAGACTAATGTATAAGGTTTCTGACACGTTCTGAGTACAAATTGAAAAAATGCCATCACATTGATAAAAACAGTACTAGCAACCTCTTTTAAGCCTGAAATTAATTTAAAAACAAGAGCAATTAGATTTTGGCTGAACCATTACTTTAAATTATGAGCAGAGACCAAAGGCTTAGAACTGATACTGTATTAGCAGTAAGCCTACTGAAGTTGCTTCCTTTAGTCATGTAAGCGCTCTATGCGGCACTATGTGGCAATAGGATTTTCTCAGAAAGAGCTAAGAAAGAGGAAGGAAGGAAGTGAGCATATTCTCATTTTGTCTGTATGTCTGTGTGTGCCTGCGTGTGTGTGTGTGTGTGTGCACATGGTCACGCTTGCATCTGTCTGCAGCAGCTCCAGCAGGTGCCGGTGCAGCATGTGTACACTAACCAGGTGCAGTATGTGGAGGGAGACACTAACTACACCACCAGTACCATGTAAGTCCACAATGCTGGCCAATCAGTCACATGGTTCAATGTCAGTTCAGCAAACCATGAGAAGTCTGAGTCATTACATAATTATAAACATGTAAATACAAAGTTAATCACATAGTTATGCAAGGAATTACATTTAGTTTGCATTCTGAATCAACAAGTTTAAGCTTGTGTAGGTAAAGAAGTTTGTAAAGAATAATCTTCCTGCAAAACAAACTACACAGCGCAACAGATCTAAATTAAATTAATATGATAAATAAACTCTGTTGTACTTACAAACACCAAGTAAAAGTTGAAAAGCCACACTTTCAACAAAATGCCTCTGCTTACTTCGGTGTGAAATAATTGAGGCGCGCTGTTGACCTACACTGTTTACACTGACCTACTTTGTTTACGAACACTATATATGGTATATATCTGTACCTTTTCATAGCCTAATGTCTTAAAACATTAAAATAAAATGAAGTTAAGACGAGGTGTGTGGAGTCAATGGGATATAGAACAATTATGCTCCCTAACTAAAGGTACTGAAGACGTACCCTTAACAGTTTCAAGCGGGGTGTAGGAATGATAAAAATCAACCAGTTTAAGCTGTGACATACATTAAGCTTGAGGCATGCTACTAGTAGCGATGGTAGAAAGTAACAAAACAATCTCAAATGCTGCAAATCTTCTGTAACCCTTTTTGTTCAAAGCAGAGGTTTTTGAAACAGTAGGAAATGAGCATTCTTTATTTGCACCCCTGATGCTTCCGCATACAACAGTATTAATTACGTGTCCTGTTCTTTTGTATAAATTGACAAAGCGTGAAATTAAGTGCTGTAAATTAAAGCTTTAAAATTAAGACATTTTATGTTTTTTTTTGTCAGTGCCATTGGCATGCATGAGAGAGAGAAAGAGTTACTGTTTTTTTTTGGCCTGAACTCTAAGCTTTACTAAGGTTTCACTTTTTTAGGATGAATTCTCAGTAGAAATTGTTGTAAAAGACCAGAATGTGAATAGACAAAGTTTCTTATGCCTCTATAAATCCACACAACAAGCCTATGAAGGAAACCATTCAGTACACAAATATAAGTATGAAATGTCAAACAGTCAAAGTGAACATATAAACATATATCATATATCGTGATATATATCGTGATATCACATGCAAGGCTTAGAAAGGTTGACTCTAATAGAAGTAATTGATTCATTTTGCTCAATTTAGAATAATATGGAAAAAGCATCACCAATTAATACCGGAAAACTAATATATATATATATATATATATATATATATATATATATATATATATATATATATATATATATATATATAATTAGCACTTTTTTAAATTAGCACTTTTTTTTTGGTAGTGTTGGGGTTTGCCCTGGTGATGTAGATGTAGATGCAGAATGTATACAGATGCATCACTGGGCATTTCAATATGACACTTTCTCTGTTTAACAATATAGTGACTGAAAATACAAAACACCCTCATGGTAAGTGTTACAAAAGCATATAAAGTGCATTTAAACCTTACCTTTAGCATGAAAACCACATTTTATAACAAAAAAACTGAAGGAAAGTAATTGCTTCTGGGTAGTTCCATCCCCAGGGCTGCACTATGTTATTTATAACTGTGAGTTTCTGCTGTTTAAATGTGTTTAAGACATGTGACAATGAAAAAACTAGATTATATAATTGAAATCTAAAATATGAATATACAATTCTATCAGACAATATTATCTTTCGCTCAATGTGTTGTTTAGAAAGTTTACTTTATAACTGAATCTTAAATTTTCCTCTTCTTCTCAGTCGCTCCAGCAGTTTCCCCTACACAGACACGCCACTGTACACCCAGACCAGTGGCGGTCAGTACTATGAGAACACCTCAGCATCTGGCTCCCAGGCCGCCTCCCCTGGCACCCCTCTGACCGTTGCCGTGACCACAGGCTCCACCGGCGTCTCCATGTTTGTTGCTGGGACGGGCCAGATCGTGGCCAACCCCACGGCAGGCACAGGTGGTGGAGCCACAGCCGTCATTGCAGCCTCAGGGGCGGCGGCCAACGGGTCCGGGGAAGGCGGGGGCGGGGCTAACGGCAGTGGAGGTAGCTACGTGATACAAGGAGGGTACATGCTGGGCAGTGGGGGCACCAGCAGCAGCAGCAGCGGAAATGGCCAGAGTTACTCTCACACGGCCCGCGCGTCCCCGGCCACCGTGAGTATTAGCGAGGGAGAGGAGAATAGCGTGCCGTCGGCAGACAAAAAGGTATGACCGAAAAGATAAATCACAAAGGCGAAGACCAGAACAGTCGCTCGGCCACACTTGTCAATCACTCGTCACCTTCACCATTCTCAGTACACTGCAAAAAAATGATACCTTGGCAAGTGAAATCATTTGAAATCTATGTATTATGATTATTCAGCCTATTTCTACACATTTTTGCCTGTTTCAAGCAAATGTATCTAGTGAAATGATCTGGAACAAAGCCATTTTTTTAACATTACTTAAAGGGGATTTTCTGCATTGCTGCATAATGGAATGGTTGAGATGTAAACAGTGTTGTTCAGAGCGGTATGATGTAAAATCCTTTATTCTAGAGAAACTTTCCGGAATCAGGATCAAAATCTTTCACAGCAGTGGTAATAGTGACCAGATGGCTTTAACGGCTCTAAAAGCTCTCTCATTATTATCTCATTATATCATAATGATGTGAAATTATTATGAATATGGTACCTAATGTATAAACTTTAGGAAAAGCTTTTGGTCTAAATTATTTTTAAATGCATTGATGAGGGGTACAGAAAGGGAGCTGTATGGCAAAACAGACCCCTACCACTATTTTTTATTACCATGATAAACATTGCTTATAAAAGATAACAGACAACAGATAACATTGTCTTATATGCGACTCCTGATTCATATCACCACCATTGTAAAGACAGTCAGTAAGTTTCTTTACAATAATTAATCTTACCACCGAATGACTCGTATGTTTATATCTCAACCACTGAATTATGCAGACATTTGGAAGATGGAATTCCTCCTGAAAACAAGTATAAAATGTCTAGAAATGGTTGAAAGATATTCTAACATTAGTGTAATGACAAATATCAGATTCGTTGGCTTGATTTTAGATCATTTGACTTGCCAAGATATCATTGTTTGTGGTACATCCGGACGATGATGATGTCATCATTCCCTATCACGCATCAGAGAGCACAGTTAAAGAGCAGAGTGAGTCAGCGAGAGTCACGAAGGTCGATCACAATGTGGCTCAGAGCATATAAACCTCAGCATTTGGCTCCTCTATTGAACCCATGCCATTAGGCGCAATGAGTAGAGTTATCGGAGTAGCAGTGAAATTTTCCGTAGAGACAACAGCGCCGGAACACATAAATTATTCATAAATCCAGATTTCCCTGTTTGCATATACTTGTGTTCTTCTGGGAAAGAACATGTACTAAGGTGACAGCACTAGCACAGGTTTTTCCTTCTTTCACTGTGCTGTCATGTTCATTGAATGCAAATGCAGAATTCAATCATGACTCCATCATGTTTCATATCATAAATTTGCATGAGAGAGGAGAGTCATCTTTTCACTCTAATGGCCTTCCCACATGGCTCCTCCTGCATACCTCACTAGGGAAAGCAGTCAAAGCTGCAGGCATCCCATTGGTTAGATGTTCTGTTGCATACCCATATTGTATGCGACGGCACGCGGAAGAGTACGACACTACTGAGCATGTGTGTACGTCACAACTGCGCTATGTACCTGTATATGTGTCTATAGTCAATCCTAGATTACAGTATTTCTATGAGTTTAGGAGCTAATATAATATGTATGTATATAACTAATAATCTGCATGTAATTTGATGTGATCACTTAGTTTTCATATTTCATTTTGTCATTTGTCCTCTTCCATGAACGAGTCACTCCATGAAAAGTTTTTTTACACATATACACAAAAGTCATAGCGGAAAATAAGTACAACAAAACTGTAGGGTTTGAACCCTTTTATTTTACGTAAAATGTCATCATTTATCTGTTTTGCTTTCCAACTTAAAAATAATGTACTGTCACAATAAGTAATGTGATAGTTAAATGAAATCATGTAAAGGGGACCTATTATGTTTTTCTCTTTCCTTGAGTGTTATATAGATTTCTGTGCTCGTAAACGGTCTGCAAAGTTATAAAGCCCTAAGTACTAGCCAGATGGAGAAACTGTCTTCCACAGTAAACACTTTTTCTCAGCTGTCTGCAATACCTTGTTGGAAATCCAAGACTTTTCTCTGTTACAGGCTGACATCATCATGTAACACAATCCTTATTGCCCGCCTACCAGCAAGCTTCCTCACACAAAGCATACTAATTACAGGAAGCCATGTAGAGGCAGAATTGCTCTGGCGGTTGACCAGTCAGAACAGACAAGAACAGTGGCCACAGTGGGCTCTCAGGGAGGCAGGGCTTTATAACACAGGAGCTTAAACAGAGGGTTTAGGACAGGGTAAATACAGATGTACGGTGTGGGAAAATTAAAGCGTGTAAATCTATTCTAGTGGACCACATAAATAAATAATAAATTAACATGGAAAATGAACATAATAGGTCCTCTTTACTTCTTCAGAGCAGCTAAATAAAAAACATCCGATTTTTAACACTGATGATTTGTAGTCAAAGCTATGGAGGGCAAAAAAAACTGTGATTTTTTTTCACATAAAAATGTTCCTGATAGCATAGCCAGTTGGCACCAATCCTATGGAGTGACTCCAACAAGATTCCTCAAACTGCCGTTCTCTGCATGCACGAGCGACGCATGGGAAAGCGTGTTGTTTTGCGTCCGTGTGGCCGTCCTTTTTTTGCCTGTGTATGTCAAGCCATCCCTGGGCTCTCTGTCTGAGTGTGTGTGTGGCTGTGTGTGTGTCTCATCCCTGCAGCTGTCCTCTGGCCCTCAGGTGCAGTGGTTGTTGGATAATTATGAGACGGCGGAGGGCGTGAGCCTGCCGCGCTCAACCCTCTACTGCCACTACCTGCTGCACTGCCAGGAGCAGAAGCTGGAGCCTGTTAACGCTGCCTCCTTCGGCAAACTCATCCGTTCCGTCTTCATGGGCTTGAGGACGAGACGCTTGGGGACCCGGTAAGGATGGATAATGATACTAATTTTAAAGAGCTATCAGCTGATGGGCAATACTGTGCAAAAGTCATCGAGATGTCATATACTTTTCAGTCATTACACAAGTACAAATGGATTAATTTGCAGAAGAAACTTCTAAGGAGATGAGTTAATCCACTTGCTAACAGTAATAGGATAAATCAATAGCATGAAAAATGGAAAGCTCAAAGGAAAATAAGTGAAAAAAAGACAAAAGAAAAATTTAAATGTATAGAAAAATATGATTCCTAACAACTGTGCACGACCAGGTAGACCAGCAAACCTGTCACCATCAGATAAACAGTACTTTTCATCATTGCAAGCACTATTAACCACTATTGCTTCAGGTCTGAAAACACATACACCCTTCCAAATTTGCAACTCTAACAAAGGGGCTGTTGGTGCCCTCAGAACTATGGACTGAATCCACACCTCAACATCACGGAATGTATTTGGGATGAATTGGATTGTGAGCAGAAGAAAATGCATCCAGCTTCTAAGGCTGAACTTTGGTAATATGGAAAAAATGCAGATTTCTTCAAAAAAATTCAAATTACAACTCCTGAAATAATGAAAGCTGTATTAAAGGCACAGTGTGGATGCAGTAAATACTAAAACAATACTAAAAACAATTATGTTTAATTGTTGAGACTTCTGTATAATGCTATATTAAATATGTGTCACCATACGCAACAATATGAACAACCTTTACTTACTAACCATTGAATGTGAAAATTGAATGTGGTGCATTCTTAAAGGACATTTTATTAGGAACACTTGTACACCTGTTTAGTCAGTCTGGCATTGTGGCAGCTGCATAAGGCAGTATCTCAGAAAAGTGAGTTTGGAAATGTTTGTAAATATTTTATTATACCTTTTCATGAGACAACACTGAAGATATGACACTTAGATACAATGTAAAGTAGTCAGTGTATAGCTTGTATTACAATGTAAAGTTGTTGTGCCCTCAAAATAACATTAATGTCTAAACCGCTGACAACAAAAATGAGTCAAAGTGTCAATATTTTGCGTGGCCACCATTATTTTCCAGCACTGCCTTAATTCTCTTGGGCATGGAGTTCACTATAGCTTTCCAGGTTGCCACTGGAATCCTCTTCCACTCCTACATGACGACATCACAGAACTGGTGGATGTTGGAGACCTTGCGCTCCTCCACCTTCTGTTTTAGGATGCCCCACAGATGATCAGTAGGGTTAAAGTCTGGAGACATTCCTGGCCAGTCCAGCAGCTTTACCCTCAGTTTCTTTTGCAAGGCAGTGGTCGTCTTGGAGGTGTGTTTGGGGTCGTTATGTTGAAATACTGCTATGCAAACTCTACAGCAATACTGGCAGCACTTATAGTTATATTTTTAAAAGCCAACCTCTAGATATGGCACTCAGAGGCCTGTTCTGAGTGGAATCTGTCCTGTTAAACCACTGCATGGTTTTGGCCACCGTGCTGCAGCTCAGTTTCAGGGTATGAGCAATCTTCTTATATCCGAGGCCATCTATATGTAGAGCAACAATTCTTTTTTTCAGATTCTCAGAGACTTCTTTGCCATGAGGTGACCAATATGAGAGAGTGTGAGAGTAACAACACCAAATTTAACACACCAGCTCAATTTTACACCCAAGACATAGTAATCATATGACACCGGTGACATAAAATTGCTAATTGGGCACAGTTGGGCATTGTTGCCAGTGGTTTAGACATTAATGGCTTGTGTTGAGTTATTTTGAGGGCACAGCAACCTTACACTGTAAAACAAGCTGTACACTGACTACTTTACATTGTATCAAAGTGTCATATCTTCAGTGTTGTTCCATGAAAAGATACTGTATGATCATGTAAATGTAGAAGGGTCAAGACATCAAAAAAATGGAAAAAGGAAAAAAAAAAAGGAAAAAATGTTAATCAAGTGACTTTGACTGCAACATGATTGTGGATGCCAGACAAGGTGTTTTAAGTATTTTAGAAACTGCTGATCTTTTGTGATTTGCATATAAAATGGTGCCTAAAAAAGTGACCAGTAAGCAGAAGTTATGTGGGTGGAAGCTCCTTATTGATGAGAGAGGTCAAGAGGGAATGACCACACGAATTTGAGCTGACAGGAACGCCACAGTGACTCTAGCTCTAGCAGTAATTGTAAAAGATGTATTGTATTGAGATGAATGGGCTACAGCGGCAGCAGATCACATCAGTTTCCGCACCTGTCAGCCAAGAACAGGAATATGGGACAATAAAGGTCACAGTATAACCAAAACTGGACATTTGAAGATTTGAAAAATATTGATTGGATTTCTGCTACGACATGCAGATGGTCAGAATTTGGTGTATCATCATTTTATAGCCACTGATATTCTGATTATTCAGCTGCAAAATATGCCCTGTCACAAAGCACAGGCCATCTCAGTCTGCTTTTGTGAACATGAGAATGAATTCAGTGCATTTTCATGGCCTCCACAATGACCTGATATGAATCCATTAGAAAATCTTTGGGAGAAACTGGTAAAACGGGAGATTTACAGCATGATTGTGCAACAGACTAATCTGCAGCAATTACGTGATGCAGTTGGACCAAAATCTCCAAGGAAATAATGAAAACATTTCCATCAACTTATTAAATCCATACCACAATTACACAATTTTTGAAACAGGTAAACAAGATGAGCTCATATAATGCTGAACTCTCAAACAAGAGCTCTCTTTGTGCCCAACACTTTTATTCAATTATTCACTTATTCTTTTGTGTTCATTTTGCTAAAGACTTTACTGGAGAGGGTGGGGCTAGGAACCACCCCCAGGGTGTACGTTTGGGAGCTGAGAGAGAACGTAAGAGAGTGAGAAGTGAGTTGAGTCATAGAGCAAACTGTTAGAGCAAACCGTTAGAGCTTTTGTACAGCGTAGCTGTGGCCAACACCAGCTGGAAAATTAAGCACCATGACTTGTGCTAAAGCTAAAAAGTTTAAAAATAAGAACAGACTGTCCACTGACTATACCTGCTTGTCTTGTCATGCAAAGAATTTAAAAAAAAATATATATAGTGCTGCAGTAACTAAGTAACTAAGATGTGTCCATACCTGACTGTTACAGGGGGAACTCTAAGTACCACTACTATGGATTGAGGATCAAAGCCAGCTCCTCTCTGCTCCGGCTGATGGAGGACCAGCAACACCTGGCCATGCGACAGCAACCTTTCTCTCAGAAGCAGAGGTATCATTCTCTCTGTTCTACCATCCTATATGTTCTCCTCTTTTCCCATGTTATTCATTTTCTCAACCACTCCTTCTCTAAACTGACACTACTCATACACATCAGGTTGAAGCCAGTCCACAAAATGGAAGGGATGACTAATGGGATGTCATCAGGGGCGGGGCAGCAACAACAGCAACAGGGATCCGGTCTTTCTGATATCAGTGCTCAGGTGCAGCAGTACCAGCAGTTTCTTGGTAAGTACACAAGACTGTACAAGAGCCCACTAGGGTGTAGGTGTGGTGCTTTTGTGCTGTGCCTGTAAACTCTTAAATTGTTTGGCCAAAAACACAAGATACGTTATGTACATGACATACTGCTAGACCGCAGTTCAGTTTCATTCATTTATACCGAAAATTGGTGTTTGGTTGATTCTAATTGGGGTCACTAAATTCAAATTGCGATTAGGGGTGGGCAATATGGCCCTACAAAATATCACGATATTTTATGGTATTTTTGCGATAACGATACTCTTGGCGATATGACAAAACATTGAATTAAAAAAAAAATTCAAGAATACACTACTGCAACAAAATGAACAATATCACGATATGATATGGCACATCCCTAACTGAGATATTAAAAAATACAAGAATTTATCAGATTGTAACAGAAGTCAATGATCCAGAATGTCCCAATACTAAATAATGCACTCCAAATATAAATGAGAAAAGTGTGAATTTTTCTTTTGCTAAAAACAGTAAAAAAAAAAAAAGTAGTACCCTGATGTGGGATGTGTGATATGGCACGATATTTCAGGGTATAATATCGTTCAAAATATTCAGAAATGTTGGCGATATTATTGTGAATGACACGATACGACACACCCCTAATTGCGATTTCAATACCTTTGTAACATTGATCCATCTCAGAAGATTTATGTTTGGCTCATGTAATATATTTACAGTTTGCTGATGATCACGATTTGGTTATGGTTTCAGTTGATGAGGACTGTCACAATGCACTATTAGACTGATGATCAGTAAGGCAATATTACTGTGGGTTCGAAAAGGACCAGTTGAATATCTTAGTAAATTGTAGGCCCAGACCACTACAGGTCACGCTTGTGTTGATGCAAGACAGCATCAGCTAAGACAGATAAGCAGATATTCCAAGTGGAGTATTTTTGATTATCGTCTTTTGTTGCTCTTTGTGTAGATGCGTCCCGTGCCCTCCCAGAGTTCCCTGATATCGACTTGCAGGGGAAACCTTTGCCAGAAGGTATCGAGCTAGAGCACATTAAGAGCTTTCAGCTGCTCTACAGAGAACACTGCGAGGTAATCCCCACTGTCTATCTACCCGTCTGCCCGCCTGGCAGGCCCAGTGTCTTTATGGGCCAGGCAGAACACCAACCATTTGTTGCTCAGCTGCAGTCTTTACAACCATTATCCCCAGGGTCCCTATTTCTTGAATGAATTTGACTGTTTTGGCTTGAAATGTAAGTTCACTGTGTGTTAGTGGGTTTCTCTCCATGCTCCCCCAGGCCATCCTGGACGTGATGGTAAACCTGCAGTTCACACTGGTAGAGACACTTTGGAAAACCTTCTGGAGGTTTAGCGAGAGCCAGGCTGGAGACACAGCCACACTGGCTGTGTAAGTAGGCTGCTTCTTACTCACACACACACACACACAGACACGTATTGTACAAGCAGCTCAGCTTGTCATGTCATTGACTAATTTATACAAGTCACTGACATGCATAAATTCTTACTGTTTCTTTTACATCACATATTTCACATTAATCCATAATCATTTCCATGTCTATTCCATATTCCACAACATAAGCCATATATACAGATTAAATAATCTGTTAAAAAGGGTAAATTAGATTTACAGTCATATTCAAAAAACACCTACTAATAATGTTTTATTGCATTTTCTAAGTAACGATAAGTTAAACATCCTCTATAGAGAACACAGTTAAAGGTGCCATAGAAGGGAAAACTGTATTTACATTGTCATAGTTAAATAAAGGATTAAGTACATACAACTAACCATAACCCTGAACCTCATACACTGCTGTCTCTTCAAATAAAAATACAGCATTTGTAAAATATGTTTGTAAAACAGACTGATTTTAAAATCCCAGACTGTTATGTAACAGTTTTGACTCATTAATATTTACAACCCTAAAATCATACCTATGACAGTGGAGCATCTGCAACAAAAATCAGGGACTATTTGGATACAGGCTGTCAAGTTGATGTTGGCACTTCTCATTCCCTTTCTAAGGAACCAAACAGTCATCAGGCGTAGTTGATGTTTATCTTAAACGAGGCTGAATCTTTAACAAGATCCTGGACAATTTTAATCCAAAGCTGTGAGTTTGATCTGCACATTTTGTCTTGGACAGCTTCTCAAACTTCCAACAATATTGAGTCATCGCTCACTGTTTGACACTGAAGAGACAGAACATTTTATTAGCATCTCAACCCCAACTATTTGAATATTGTTGAAAAATTTAAATACACGTGATGGTAAGCCAAAGCCGCATATCTTCTATGTAGACATCAGAGAACAATTTACAATACAGAATAAATGCACTTTCTGGCACCTTTAAAACTGCACTATGTAAGATTTGGGGATTGGAGACCTTTCTGCTATAAATGATGACACAGTGTGCAGACGAACATATTGTAAAACTTTAATATGTACAGATGCATGACGAGGTCTGAAAATCGTCCATGAAATCTGACTCAACGCCTCTGACTTTTAAATGATTAATCCAGGCCGCACAAGCATTCTGGGACAATTCTGGGCAGTTTGCAGTTCTTTTTGTTATCTCCTACAGAGAAAATTGATTTTCAAGCAGTCATTCTAACAACCACAGTACACAACAATAGAAAAAAACATAATAGATACAAGACAGGTTCTTAAACGAAACAGCACAAAGACAAATTCTGAAAGACACAAGACAGGGGACATGAATATGTACAAACAAAAGCTAGAACATTCACTTATATAACAGTCCTTCTTATTCAGCAACACAAGTGCCCTGTGGATAAAAGAGTTTTTAAATCTATTAAGGCATATCTTTAGAAGTCTATTGTAAGAGCCTGACAGAAGACTAAGAGGTTTACTAAGAGGTTGATCTTCTGATATAACAATTAATTCAGCCTTGTTCAAGGTGTTCTTCTGGAATAGTTGTAATAAGAAGATTTGCTGACATCCCGTTATTTTACTGCTAGTTCCACAATGCTGCTGAAAATACTTTATCCTTAATGCTCAAATTTTCAAACCAGCTAATAAATACAATGCAAATGCTAGTAAATGCAGCCGTCACCACAGCTGAGTGATAATGGAATTACAGAAAGAAAAGCAATGCTAAAAATTAATAGTGCAGAGCTTCGGCAGACGTTTAAACATAGCTTTATAATCTCTAGCCCAGTTGATAGTGAAGTCTGAGCCCATGACAATGCAGCCAGATGAGGAACTGCCAGGTAAAACTTTACTGGTTGCTCCTAAGAAACGTGGTTTAACAGTTTTTAATTAATCATATCGCTGCTGTTGGAGCTAAACCTCATACTGCTATAAGGACATAAACTACTTTGCTTGTAATCTAAGTCTAACAGGAACACGACTTTGTTCCCAGTCATTTTGGGTCATTTGTTTTGGTTCATCAGCATGAAAACTGAAAACAATGACAGCAGCTATATATTTTCTTTATAACATTTTTTATACAAAAATAAAACTTCAAGTTATTCATAAAATTGAGATGTACAAAGGAAAGAATGATACAAGTTTAAAACGGCCGTATTTAAACTGGAGTTGAAATCTCATATAATGACAAACTAACCCAACTCATTTCACACTAACTCAGCTACCTACCATGGTAAGGATACAAGGAGCATAACTGTAGCACTGATTTCTATACTATACTATACTTTGCAGAGTGATAACATTGCTTTATGGTTTTCTGCCTGGACCTGTCTCACACAATTACAATTAAACACATAAACATTAAAATAAAAATACTTTATAAGAATAGATATTTGATGTCGGCTTAAAATAAGAAATTCTGACTAAAGCATTTCTCTCATGTAGGTTCAGGTTTCTGTTGACAGATTAAGCTACAACGATCAAACATCCCAACAATAAGCATTACTGATATTGTATTTATTCCTAAGTATCTATCATGTTCAGATGTTTTAAACATTGTGTAGTCTGGTCTCCATACTTCACTGGAAGTTATTTCCATAAGTCACTCAAAGCATCATTGGGCATGTAAGGTGGATATAAATGTAAACAAAATAATTTGGCATGATTTTATGTTTGACACTTTTCATTCTGGTCATTCGTTTAGAAAAAGGTCATTAAGGAGTCAAATAGGACTTGTGTGCTACATGCAAGCTTACACAGTACCAAAATGACAAATAAAACTGGTGGCCTCACCAACCCCACACAGACCAGCAAGCTTCGTCAAATAGGGTAGTTAAGTCACTTTAGCAGTAGTAGTCTACAGTTTGAGGAACAGGTGTTGGTATATAACAGCGTCAAGGTTTATTAATAGATTTTCTTTTAATGCAGTGTTATGCAGGTGCGTTAGCTTGCTTGTAGCATGTACGTAGCATTATTCATATGTTGTCTGCTAGATGGCCTCATAATTCAGAGGATCCAGTGACACAATTGTACTAATATTAGCCTCATCTCACCAGACAGTACACTCAATAGATTTCAATGTGTTTTTTTCAGTTACAAAAAGATGTCATGTTCTTTTTTTAATTATCGTTTAAAAGCCTTATTTGTCACTGAACCACATACCACAGAGCTGTCCACTGTCGTAGATAAGGTGATTAAAAAGCACACAAATCTCAGTATTAGAATGGTGCCGTCTACCACTGTCTTTTAGATAGGCCCATTCTAGACAGGATGTGGGATTTCACTATTAGAAGGTTTAAGAAAATCTGCAGGAGACTGTGAGATAAGTCATTATGTGGCTTTTGGAGGGAAATTTGTGCAGGTATTTCTGTCCTTTGGCATTTCAGTCACGATGAGTCAGAGAAACGGCTGCCCAAGTCGTGCCTGGTGATGCTGTGTAAATATGACCCAGTGCTCCGCTGGAGCCGGGACTGCGACAACACGCTGTACCAGGGCCTGGTGGAGATCCTCATACCAGACGTACTGAGACCCATACCCAGTGAGTTATCTCTCTGTAACTACAACCAAGGCAGCCTTTAAGCAAAGTCACTGAAACCACAAACTGAAACTACTGTCCTTGAGCCACTCCTATAACAAAGCACTACATTACACAACTGTATACCACACCGTGGGCAGTTTGTCCCTTTCTAGAGGGCCAGAGTCAAGCGTAGTTTGTTGATTTCCCTGATAAATAACCTATTAAACCTGGTAACTAAGGGTTCAGTCAGGTAGGATTGACCAAAGAAATCACCAAACTACAATAGAAGAAATTATAATATATGGGATGCTGTTAATCCAGTTTTATTCTTTTCATTCAGGTGCCTTAACTCAAGCCATCCGTAACTTTGCCAAGAGCCTGGAGAGCTGGCTCACTAATGCCATGATGAACATTCCTGAGGAGATGGTTCGCATCAAGGTCAGAACAGCTAAACAGATACAGGCAGATTACAGAAATAGCCCAGTTACACCCCAGATTACAGAAATACTCATTTCAGTGTTCAGTTCCAGACCGAGACATTGACTTGCAGGTGCATGTTGTTGGTATAAAAATATATACTGGTAAGCCAAAACATTACAACTACTCACTGATGACTCAGATCATTTTGACTATCTTGTAAAACGTCATGTGACGAGTGGCAAGTGACCAGTCGGTTCTTGTAATCAACATGTTGGATGCGGGAGAATAGATAGGCATAAAGAAATAGAGCAAATATGACAAGGGCCAAATGGTTATGGCCAGGTGGGGTGCTCCCGGTCAGCATTGGTTCTCAAGGCCCATCAAAGTGTAAGTGCAACAAAGGATATCTCATCTGATCTGAACTGACAGAAATGCCACTGTGGCACAAACATTTTTGATGGCTACAGGAGGAATGTGTCACACAGAGTTTCGCACCCTTTAGTGTATGGGCTGTGACTAGTCACAGTGCTCACTGTTAACATTGCCTGCTAATGGGCATGCAAGCATTAGAACCATTTTCTTTTACATCACATAGACAGCAAGGCATGCGTGCCCTGTTTAACTAGGGAAGAGATGACACCAGGATGCGCTCTGGGAAGAATATATCTAGTGGAAGTTAGTGTGAGGCTCTGGGCAGTGTTCTGCTGGGAAAACATGGACCAAGATGTTCAGGTGGATGTTAATTTGCCACCTATTTAAACATCATTGCAATCCACGTACAATCCTCCTACATGGCTGTTCTCCAATGCCAGTGGCCTCTTTCAATACGATACTCACTTCTCACATTGTTTTAGAATGGCTTGAGGAAGATGACAAAGATTTTTAAGGTGCCATGGCAGGGCCTCCAAAATCTTCAAATCTCAATCCAACGAGCATCTGTAGGATGAACTGGAACAGCATATCCGACCCACAGCAACACTACCTCAGAACTTCCCAGACTTAGAGGATCTGCTGCTATTGTCTTAGTGTCTGATACCACATAGCACCTTTGGAGTTTTTGAGGTCAGAGCTGACTTGAAAAGGACCAGCAGCACATTAGGGATGTTTTGGCTTATCAGTGTATGTACTGTTGACATATGGGTACACTGTTCATTACACTGCCTTTGTTCTCCTGGATATCGTGGTTATGTTTCAAAATAGTATGAAAAAATGGCTGCAAACATGATGTTGACAGAGAACTTAAAAAAATGGAAAAATCCATTTGTGGTTATAAGACCTAAAAGATTTGAGTGCTGATGAATGCTAACATAATGCTGACACACACACACACACACACACACACACACACACACACACACACACACACATATATATATATATATGCCACAATATTAAAAGCAATAAAATGTACTATAAATGTTTTATCATCATTAATTAGGATCATTACTACAAATTGATAACGATTTAATTGCAGCCTCTTTTTTTCTGCTGCACATACTGCATTAAAGTATGTTCGGTAACAAATGCAATTACTGACTAATACTTAAAAACAAAGCCATCTATTTTGGCTTTAGTGCTATAAATACTATAATTTATTCACCTTGTTTGAAGTGTAAGCTGCGATATTTAGACTATTCTGTCCAGATGTTGTCCCTTATCAGACCAACACTTAGACATAGAAATCTTACTAAAACATTTACAGAAGCTATGTAGAGAAGATGTCCCCAAATATCTATATCACACTTCAACTTGAGTTTAACTGATTTGAGGCACAGCTGTGTAAAGTGAGAGCAGGTTGTCACCATCTGGGGCACTGGGATTTCCATTGAATTCTGACTGTTGGAGGCACTGGCACTGTTCCTTAACCTCCTTGTTTAAGCCCAGTTACATAGACTGCAGCGCTGAACTGTATTGACATTCAGCTCTTCTGTTTGTGCGTAGGTGACGTGTGCTAACGCCTTTGCGCAGACCCTGCGCAGGTACACCTCTTTAAACCATCTAGCTCAGGCTGCCCGCGCTGTGCTGCAGAACACTGCACAGATCAACCAGATGCTCAGTGACCTCAACCGAGTGGACTTCGCTAATGTGCAGGTATGCCTGAGCACATTGTATGTGTGACAGCCAATGACACACACACAGTTAACACTGCATTACTTTTGCATCTGTGTGGGCATCCAATAGGAAAGGCACTGATCCGACACTAGATACCGTTTCTGGTCAGCACCTACAAAAAACAAATGAATAAAACAATAAATATAAATATCAGATGAGAAAAAATATCAGATCTATTTCTGTAACAAAACTACCTTTTGTTTATGATTATATTTGTGTGATGTTAGTAGCTGTGTATGTGTTCCTGTTGGGTTGTACAGTGTTTTAAGTATTTTTTGATACTCACTGTAAGTGCTTCAATTAAGTATAGGCAGTTTTAAGATTTGGTTATATCAGATCACTTTTGCTTTCTGGATCTTTAAACAAAATCTACAAGTGTTTCTCTTTAACCTTCCATTGTAAGAACAAAACTCAAAGCTATGGGTTTTACTGACAACAGAACAAGATAAAAAAAACTTGAACAGTTAAAATTTGGTAATCCAAAAAACTGCTTGTGTTATCAAAACAATGGATGGACCACTCCAGAATCCAGAACTTAACATCTCTGAAAACCTAACTGAAAGTACTATTTACTGAAAATAAATTGCTATATTCTATATTCGATTTTGAATATAGAATATAGATTTTTTTGGTCTGACTTGACTTTCTGACTTTCACATAGTACTGTATACAACACACGCTAAAGGTCACATTAAAATAGCATCAGGCAGTGTGGGAGACAGGCATGGTTTATGGTTTATCAGAGCTGAGAAGAGAAATTTGAGATAATGTGTTGTGTAGAGAGAGACAGAGACACACAGAGAGAGAGAGAGTCTATTAACACAGTCGGATCTATAGATAACACTGTGTGAGATCTAGGTGTGTTTGGGTGCCTGGACATGGCCTCTGGTTTGCCAGAGCTGAGAGGAGTAGGTGTAGTCTCAAAGCATGATAACCAACAAGAAATTTGTCTCTAACACAGTGAAGACTACACAGTCTCAGGTGCTAAAGCCACTGTGAGTGTTGTCACAAAACATCTTTTTTTTCTGAGAGGTTTTCTTTCTTATGCTATCTGATCTGATCTGACAGATCCACAGACAGGCCCGTATTCATTTTTCATTTATTTTTTCTCCCTCAAGTCCATTTCTAAAATGTGTTTGGATTCATGTACTAGACACAGTCATTCATTTTTAAATTGACTATTCTATGAATGATCTATTTAGACCATTGTGCCTTGGCCTTATTGAGAAGGCAGTCAAGGCTGAAACATTCCTTAGGTGGAGCTAAACTGCTGTAGGCTGAAAAGTGTGAAAATGTGTTGGTTGTTGTGACATCACTGAATTGAAATCAAGATTCCAGATACACTGAGATTTCAGATATACTGTATTGACTGGGAAGTATAGCATTAACAGGTTAATCATTAAATAAAAATTCCATCCTTCCATTATACAGACCCTTTGATACTGTAAAGGACTGACCACCAGGGTTTTATAACTTACAGAAAGCTGCTTCCCATTTGCTTCCTGATCTCTCAGCGCTACCTCTGTTCAACAAGAGCGAGTGAGGTCTTCTAGTTTAAAGCAGTAGTCGCCCAAAAGTTCTTTCTCTCCTCAAAAGAGCATTCTCCCCTCCAATAGTCATTTAATCTCTAAACTAATGATTCAGACTAGGGAACAATAAAACACAAAAAAGCAATAATCTATCAGATGATGGTCAGTGTGGAAAAATATTCAAGAACTATGAAGGGTTTATCAGCAGAAGAATATTGTTTCAGCAGGATTTCTGACAATAAACCTGTGGGACCCACATATATCAGTTGTACTTTACTGATAACATCGTAAAGCTTCACTCTCTCTATCGCTATCTATCTTCAGGAACAGGCTTCTTGGGTGTGCAGATGTGAAGATCGGGTGGTGCAGCGCTTGGAGCAGGACTTTAAGCTGACCCTTCAGCAGCAAAACTCACTGGAGCAGTGGGCAGCTTGGCTGGATGGAGTGGTGTCACAGGTTCTAAAGCCCTACCAAGCCAGCTCGGCCTTCCCCAAAGCTGCCAAACTCTTCCTGCTCAAGTGGAGCTTCTACAGGTGAACTTTGATTCAGACAAATAGTTTATTGGGCATCAGTATGTTGAAATATCAGGACATTTTGCAAACCTCCTTTTCCATTACTCATCCTCTCTTCTTATTTTGGGATCATTGCTTGATTAACGTATAATGATACCTTTGCACTGCCAAGACTTACTTTACAAAGCTCAAGAATATTATTTACTTGTGCATATCATAAGAACCTATGTACATATTTTAGATAATATAACAAAACCTAGCTACTGCCTTTTAGCCTGTCCCAGCCAACTATACACTGTATGGCCAAAAATATGTGGACACCTGATTACTATGGATTAATATGGTATGCCTTTGTGTCGATACCAGCCTGTGCTCTTCTGAAACAGCTTTCTATAAGATTTCGAGCTCAGGCACTGAAGCCGACAAGAAGGCCAAGTTTATTCAAATCAACAACACTGGGCTCTGTGCAGGAAAATGGAGTTCCTCCACACCAGACTCATGGTACCATGTCTTTATGGGCCTCATGCTGTGCACAGGAGCTCAGTCATGCTGGAACAGGAAAGAACATGCCTCAAACTGTTGGCACAAAGTTAGAAGCGTGTAATTGTCTAAAATGTCTTTGTATGCTGTAGCATTAACATTACCCATTACTGCAACTAAGAGCTGAGCCTAAACCCTGAAAAACAGGATCAGACCGTTATCCTCCACCAATCTTTACTAGTGACACTATGCATTTCGTTAGGGAGTGTTCGCCTAGCATTCATCAGAAATTTCATAAACTGACTTCTGGTCAAGATGGCATCCTGCGACATGTGTAGTGCCATGCTTAAGGTCACTGATGTTTTAACTGATTGAACAGCTCATGCTTGAGTCATAATCTGATTGAACAGCTCATGCATCATTTGTCATAATCTTTTATTACCTGAACACGTACACTCCAGTGAAATTTCTGGAAAATTCAGATTTTTAATTTTTGATTTTTAATTTGCTTGAATAAAACCTTCTGAAGATCATGGAATGAAGAAAAGTAATTAATTAATTTGTCTTATTTTGAGTAATATTGTAAAGTCGGCAAAAAGACTTGTTTGGAAGGTCAAAGACTATTTTTTACAAAGTTACAATCATGGAAAATCTTGTTCCATTAAAAAGAAATGCACTTTTTTAAAAATCTAACATTTCAGATTCTATAAGTTAAAATGGATAACAGGCAGACTTGAGTACAACCATTGCAACTTTGTAACTCTTTTCTCTTTACAGCTCCATGGTGATCCGAGATCTGACACTGCGCAGTGCGGCGAGTTTTGGCTCGTTTCACCTGATCCGACTGCTGTATGATGAGTACATGTATTACCTTATAGAACACAGAGTGGCCCAGGCCAAGGGAGAAACCCCGATCGCTGTAATGGGCGAGGTACATACACACAATGCATGGAATGAGAAGTTTCACTTTGTCCTATTGTTTACTGTAACTAAGGCCAGAGAGACACATAATAAAGAAAGTTGTTATAGTATGTATTTTTGTGGGGGGAAAAGGAAAAACCCTTTGCTTCTTTTCATTCTTAGTTTGCAAGCCTTGGTCGCAGTCTGAATACACTGGATCCTGATAAAGGTAAGCAGACTTGCTTCTTCTGCCTCTTGTATACACGTGTATCAGTGTTAAAGAGGAAGTCTTGATTTTCCAAAATTTCAGCATAATGCATTTGAAAACATAGTCATTTAGAGTGATCCAATGCAAAGCGCAGTAATTTAGCAATCCAGATTTCTTTACAGTGGTGGTGACAGGTAGCAGAGCATGTGATTGCAGTGGAGCAGCAGACATTTACCCTCCTGGCTCAAAGGGTTTCTGTAATCACTCCACTCAGGTTTTCTAGGGATATTGGCACAGTTTCAGAGCGAGAGAGAAAAGCCGCTCGATGCTCACATCGCTCCGCTCACACTTTGCACCACTAACATGCTCTGATAAGAAGGAGGGATCACAATGTCTACAATGCAAACAAGTGCATTTTATTTACTTTCCAAAACAACCAGTGAAAACATTTTTATGCTGTTATACACAAAAGTTTGAACATTGCTTTTAAAATGCAAAAGTTCCCCCCCTCGAATATGTTCAACTACAAAGACATATATTATACATAGAAATTGCACTCTACAATTTGCAACAATCTATATTTATGTTTGATTCCTGTAGAGGATGTATTAACTTATTTTCACTCACGACATCAATAAAATATACTTTGACCGTGGGTGACCAGGGGTCCTTTTTAACAGAATGTGATATTGATTGTGTTGTACTATTGAAGAAGGTTAATGGTGAAATAGTGATGAATCTAAAAAAAAGTGTCCAAAATATAGAAAAAATTATGGTTGGATTTACTAAAGCAGAGGCCGAAACACCTTCAGCCAAACAGCCCCTGCTTATCGCCTCAGGGCAAAGGAAACTTCACAGTTTGGGTTAACGTGCTAGTGTCTCATCACACTTTGCTTTAGTGCACACTTAGGTAAAAAAAATAAAATAAATGAATATGTGGAAAAAGTGCTGTAGAGGTGTAAGCACCGTTGGCCTCGGTTACAGTGGTTTGTAGGATGTTTCAAGTCCCTTTTTTAAATAAAAAACTTAAGTAAGCTGCCCACAATTTCTGCTATCACACAGAAAACTGAGTTTTTGTAAGAGCTAGAGTTTTCTAGCCTGGAAGTGTTTGTAAATTAGGTTTTTACCGTTAAATTTTTGTAAGATTGTCACATTTAACATCCTTAAATTGTCTGGATCTACTGACATGTCCAAACCTTTATTACTCACCATAACTTACTTAATGTAAGATACAGTGTAGTCCATGTAGTTAGCGTATAATAAAACTTAGAATGTATTACACCTTGGATTTTAGGGGCTTAAAAGTTTGACAAAAAGTCTGTTTCCCACTACATGAGTTTGACAAAAATGCATTCTTCAAAATGTCTGCAAACACAGTTTTTAGGTATTTTACACTACCAGTCAAAGGTTTGTCCACACCTGACTGAGTATGCTTTTTTCATCCCCTGGAAGATATTTTGGTGTTAAGGCTTGGTCTTAAATGCAACTGCAAGTATCTGAAATGTCCAAACACAAATAATGATCTTGAAACCCATGTTCTGAAAAGAAACAATTCAAGAAGCCCGCCTCAAGAAAGACCAGATTAAACTTTCTTGGGAATAGAATGAGTGTGATGTAGTATGTAAACATCATTAAAGTGGCAAAAGGTTCAGCTCCCTGCACAATCCACGCATGGAAACTAAGCTGCAGAAGCAGCCCACCTGCATACATCAGTCACAGTAACAGAAACAGCTTATTTAACTGGACATGATAAAGAGAGGTTAGGAGAAGTGTTCAGTACTTAAACCAAGACAAGAAAATGTACATTAAAGCCTCTAGACTTTTAAAGCTATCATGTATCTCCAAAATGACCAAAAGATTTATGAGTATTTTGAAATGTTCACACAATGTGTACAAGTGATACATAAAATAAAAAAAAACCAAAACATTAAGATATTAGGGTTTTTTTCACAGGCAAAGATGAGCTAAAGAGGGAAACTAGATCTAAAAAAATCTAAAATTGGGGCAGATTTGTTGTTTTTTCTGGTCTCTACATAAATAATGTATTCAGTTTTTTTTAAATATGGAAAATAGTACAAATGAAAGAAAAACGGTAGAGATTTCTATGTGCTATGTGTCTTCTGTCACTATATGAAGGGTGTGTGAGGCTTTCTGTATTGTTGGATGCGTGAGGGAGCTCAATCAGAAATAGAGACTAAACAGAATCTGACTAACAATGAAACATGGCTAGACTTCCATTTCTGTCTGTATGTTCTTTCGTTCAAGCAGCTAGTCGCAAAACTGTGCCTGAACAGCCGTGTCCCGCCTGTGCTGTTAACTTGTTAACTTTTTTTTTTTGTGCGTGGCAGAAGAGGAGGAGGAGGAGGAAGAGGAGAGTGATGATGAGTGTCAGGAATTGGCGCTGCCCCCTGACGGACCTGCTCTGGGGGAAGAGTCTCTGGAACCGCCAGCCAAGCTGGCCAGAACCGACCAGAGAGTGCTGTTCAGTACGGGCAACACGGAGAACTGAGAACACACACACACAAACACAGACACCCACCCTACACTAAACACACTCACATACACACACACACCACACTGATATTCAGTATGTACACACAGTGGAAAATATGCTGCAGCCCACACGAGCCAACTCTTTTCACACAAACACTTGCTCCCTCACACAAACACACAGTGTTACAGAGGCGCATACGGCAGGAGTTCACACACACAATAACGACACAGTCACTGGCACAGTTTAATATGGTAATACAGGGCATAGGAGTTGATCTATAGGATCCAATAGATCTCTGAATTGTTGTCGCTTAGAAGTGTCATGCCCATATCAGGAACTCCAGATCTGAGCCGGATTTCTCTGTGAGGAAAAATTAGTAGCACGTTCGACAGAACACCGCTACTGCGGACTGTTTTACTGTAGTGTTTTACTGTACGCTGAGAAACTAATTTGACAGAAATGGACTCCTACTCCCTTGTTAGTATTGCACCACGTATGGGAGAACTGTTTAGTTACGTAAACAGCATTAAAATGTAGTTAGCAAAACTGCAAAAATATGCAAGAACGAATTTGAATACCGTGTCCTCATCAGCCTGCAGTAACCTGCAATTACCAGTCAGCTGCCGTATGGTGAGCAGCTTTATGGTCTTCAATTTCAGAGCTGCTGTAGAGCTTCTCAAGAGAAAGTGGCCGTTAAGGTTGACTGCCAATGCACTTTATGCGGTGTGTTCACTACCAATTACAGCGCCCTCAGAAGAATCTCTCAATAGTGATGGAAAACGCAAGACACACCATCATGGAATGGCTTAAAAGAAAGGTTTTAAGCACAAAACCTTGTAAGAATTTTCTGTGAGGGGGCTTTTAGAGGCTTTTAGAGTGAGATCTGTTTCCCACCACCAGCACTATGAACAGTTCTGTATGATTCCCTATAACATAGCCCTTCACATCCAAGCATTCTGAATGACTTTGACTACAGACTAAGAAATTCTACAGAAAATTGGTGAAATTCCAAATTAAGGAGCCGAAATAAGATGGTCAACTTTGTGCAAAGCAGCAAGCTTTGTGAACGTAGTTAGGTTGCCTTGGCAGCAGTAAGCTACAAGCGCACAAGTGTCAGCTTGCTTACAATTTTGGTGTTTTTTTAAAATGGCATTCATTTTTTACCCCATTTTTGTTCATAGAGAAAATCTGCTTAGACTGGGAGTTCCTTTTAGGACACATGACTTCAGAGATCTATACAAACGCAGTGGAGCTCTGAACTGTACTTAACATGTACACACCTCACATACACATTGAGAAATGAGAATGTGTGTGGGTGTATAAGTCAGTTCAACGATGCGTGAAGAAAACAGAGACGCTTTGTCTTTATCTTCTCACACTGGCACATGGAGCCGTGCCAGAGACAACGACAACACAAACAACAACCCACAAAACACTGGAAACGAAGCCTGAAGATTCTTCAGGACACAGCATCGGGCTCAAAGTGGCCACACGAGAGGTTCTGTGGACACCATTCAAACTCCTGCGGCCTACGAGGGCAAAACAGGCACATGTGGGAGATTGGCTGTAAGTGCGAGTGTGCGTATGTATGTGACGTAATGTTGGCAGCAGCCCCGCTGTGTATTGTCTGTGTGTTTGTGGGTGCACTGGGGCCTTCCTGCCGTGCTGACTTTATCAGTCCGAGTGAACGTGTGTGCTCTTTTTGTGTTTGTGTGTATGTGTGTGTGTTTGTGTGTATGTTTGTGGTTCTCAAGAAGTGTTGATAGTTGTTTACGTTGGTGGATATTTTCAAAGGCGTCCATATCTCTTTTTTTTTTTTTCGTTTTTTGTTGCCTTCTTTGAACACTACTGTGTGCTACATCCTTGTCAGTGCTGAGTAGAAGCAGTTCAACCATAAAGATAGGGATGTTTTTGTTTTGCCCCTCCATTGTGCCACTTTAGTTCTATCATTTTGGATTCCTGTTTGGACATGGCTTTATTTTCTGTCTGGGACTCTGTCCGTTTGTTTTGCCTTATGTTTGCTTCTTTTTTAGCCTTATCCTTTTGCACTTGTTCATATGGCTCTTATGTGTCGTGCCAAGCTTGGTACGGGACCCATAACATCCACCTCTTTCTTGCTGAAGTCTAAAAGTGGTCCTTTTCTGTGTGCTAGAAAGGTGATTTGCACTGTTTTGTGCACATGTAATGGTTTGTTGTATATCTGATTCTGACCTTACACTCTCTCTTTCCCAAAACTGCCTATACAATCTCTTACTCGGAGAGAGAGAGGGTGTAAACAAAAGGGTGCATATATATATATATATATATATATATATATATATATATATATATATATATATATATATATTGATTGAGATGTTGTTTTGCAGAGTGGACAGGGAGTGATGACTGGCTATTCAGTACTGTGCAAAGATCAAGGACCACCCTTCATTTCTTGCGTTCCCATCAAAACCTGTTTTTAAGTAAAAAGTTTTTTCTTTTTACAGCATCAGAAAAAAAAAGCAGATATATATTTTACTACAATTTACACAGAGGTCCCAACAACTAAACATAATAGTCCATTTTCTGCCTTTTCCAGTCTTTTCAAGAGATGTTTTCAGTTTTTCGAATATATTTACAGTTACTTTTTCCGCACCACTGCAATATTCAGTCTTAGAAGCTGATTGCAATACGCACTTCTCACAAACCAGTTGATCTTAAACACATCAGTGACGCTGAGGTCTGTAATGGTCAGTCCATTGTTCTGAGATTCTTATTGAGATTCATCAGGAGCTTCTTTATTTCATAATCAATTTTTTGTCACTGCAAATCCTTTCAGAGCTTTAGCACTAAGGTGTCACCTCACAGGATGGACTGAAACACCTGTGTGTCTTTTTTAGGTCTGATGCAAGAGTGGAGCTTGATTTCCTCCTTTCTCTCAAAGTTGAAAACTAAAAAATATGTCCTGAAAATAATAATAATAATAGTAATGACTGTAAATTGGAAATGTAATGGAAAGAAAGGGTAGTCTCTGACTTTTGCACAGCACTGTAGGTTTTCCGAATCATTTCTTTCAGACCTAATTGACCCCATATTTCCTAAGCAGGCTGACTCACTCTCAGCAACCCATTTTACCTTCGTTGGAACACGTGTATTTGATCCTTTTCCTGTGTTGTATTGAGAAAAGTGTGTCACTTGAATTCTAACCTGTCTCCCATCGATTGAAGGATCGTACAGTCTTTCAATTCAGTTTTCTTCACTACGTGTTTATCATTATTTCTCAGACTGTACATTTTGCGAGACTCTGATATTGGATGCCCTGGTGTTGACCCATCAACAGAAATGCAAACCAGCATGTACTCTTTTCTCTCTCCCTCAGAATCTAGTAATACAAAGACAAAAAAGACATATCACACAATCTTCTAAAGAAGCCTTTCAGTACAATAGCCATCTTCATAACTGAAAGAATATCCCTTTTATGGTCATTTCAGTTTCTTATTTAAAAGAAAAAAAAAGATTAAAAAAAAAAAGAGTGGCAGTGTTTTATGAATCTTCTGAACCACGAGAATGATTGTGCCCTTGGAGTAATCGAATGAAATTCAAATGTTTTTAATTTAAGATATGAATAAAATAAGAATTTCTAAAATTGTGAATTTGTCCAAAAAAGGCCTGTCGTTCCTTTTTTTGTCTGTTTTTCCTTCTGTTTGAAGGAGCCGCGACTGTGGCAGTCACTTCCACCACCTTCGTGGAGCTGCTTAACAGCAAACGTGTTACATCTTGCTTCAAAAAATAGCTCGCACGTGAAGGTGCCTAATTTACAAAAACACGCACACATATGGTGGATGTTTTGAAGAAAGCACTGATGCACCCACTGCTGTGAGACAGTTTCCTCCCACAAAGACAAGATCACACCTTTGAAGGAAGTCACTAATGAGAATGCTGCTTTGATTCTTGGTAATGGGCCTAAAATCCCCTCAGAAAGCAGCTCTGTGCGAATCAGCAGTCTACTCATTCTCAGACAGCTTGCTGTGCGTGAGCTTTACGCTGGTACTTTTTTTTATGCTGCATGACCTATTAACTCACCAGCTACTACAGGGTGGGCGAATCCATACGTATGTGTTGATACGTACATTCTTCAGGTTTCCTTTTTAGAACTGATGTGTATGTCAGAATCAGAATCTGACTTTATTTGCCAAGTATGCTCACATATACAAGGAATTTGTTTTTGGTTACAGAAGCTCCCAGCGTACGATTACATCCTCCTACACACACACACACACACACACACACACACACACACACAGTGACATACATGCACACCTGTAAACTTAACATGTTTGAGTTGCATATTTAGAGTAAAGTGCTAAGTGCAGCAGTAAAGGATGCAGACTGAATTAAATAGATACTAGAAATAGTCACTGGTTGAGATATATGTGTATATAATCACAACTAGTTATTAGGCTTAGAATTAATGCAAAAAGTTTTAAATATAAATAATATGAATATATTTCTAAAATTAAGATTTTCTATGTTTTGGGTAAAAGTGTTAGATCACTAGTCATCATACAACAAGATCAAATAGACGGTCAGTAGTATTGCTCATCTATATTACCATATGTGTAAGGTAGAGCTAAATCAGCAGGTAAGGGACAACAGAGGAACCTGCCCTCCTAATAATAGTGTCCTTTCACTGTAAAGCTGAATGTACAGGATGGTAATGTGTAAACAAACACACGGTTATGGTAAATAACAGACAGCGTGTGTACCAGAGTGTTTGAATGTAATTAGCTAAGCTAAGTTAGCTAAAAAAAAGATTGGTTACTTTAGACTTCATGTACATCCAGCATCAACATCAGCTGCTCGTCTTCACTTCCTCCATCAGTGTAAAACCAGAAACAGCTACATCATCCCACCAAACTCTTTTGTGGCCTACACTACAGTTAATTGTGCTAAAAAACAAACAAGTCTGATCTTAAAATGTGCTCCAACTGAGTCTGTGTGGAAATGGCACCGGTTACATTCATGCTCCGAATCTCTGTGACTTTATGAAAATGCAAATAAATTATTTTTTTTTAATTTCTAAATGAATAAGACAGTTCAGTAAAGGAGCTGGGATTAGATTTGCCTCCATCCTTTGCTCAAGACAACATAAAGGGCATATATATATATATATATATATATATATATATATATATATATATATATATATATATATATATATATATACACACACACACACTTTAGATGTAGTCTCCAGAAAACACTATGAGGAGAAGACTGGCGGCTTGACTGATGAAAAAAACTATAGAAAACTAGCTCTTAAATAATAAGTTCATATAAAGCTTTGTTATTGGAATTAACGTTAACGTTAACTAAACGTTAAAGGTATTAAATGGAAAACTGTATTTGTATAACTGTACGTGTGATTTCTGGGCATTTTTCAGCTTAACCAAAGTCACATTTCTATTATGCAGACATCCGAGCTCAACATAACATGCTAAAAATGTGATTTTATTGTACTTTTAGTTTGTCTACAGCGCTGGCAGTAGGACTACAAGACTAAACCTCTTTCCTGTCACACACGCACAGGTCAGATTACAGTGAAGCAATGAAATCATGAGTGCTGCCTGTAGAGGGCAGCAGAGCACTAACGATGGACTCCAGTCCGGCCGGACGGCAGCATTAATCCCAAACCGCTGTTTAAGTGTGAAGCTGCAGGAGTGACAAGTCACTGCTTACACTCTGCCCATTAAGTGTGTGATACGGGGGGATGTCAGAGATTTGGGGAAAAGAGAGAGAAGGACGCACCAGGGGAGGCCAGTCCACATCAATCAGCAAGTTTAGTTTTTCTCCTATTAGAAAGTTTCTACTTCCTCTCTGAAGACCAGTCTAACTGTAACAATCTTCTGATCAACATGAAAAAGCAGCACCTGTATGTTTATACTTTAGTAACTGAAACGGTTCTGTACATTTTACTTCATTTAAATTTTAAAACGCCACCTAGTGGCATTCACACAGCATGATCAACATAACAGTCAGAACTTAGCCATGCCGTAAAGAAAATATGACAAAAAGAGCAAATCAAAGGAAAAAACTGATTTAAAACACCAGATATTGAAGTGAAATAGAATAAAAATAGATTTAAGAAAAAATTATAAAATAAACTATAAAATAAAACAAAAAAAGGATTTTAAAACCTTAAAGCTAAAACACATAGTTGTTACTTTGTAAATGCTGACAGCTCTGTGACTCTCTTTAAATCACCAGCTGTTAATATTAACACAGCACCATTAAACAAAAAGAAACATTTCCAAAAACTAAACCGTATTATTCAACTATATTTTTAAAATCTATTCATGGTGGAGAGATGCATGCCGGTTCAGGTCATTTTGAATAGAAAACAACGTCCACAACAGCAACAGCAGTGACTATTTCCTCTCCTAAAGATACTGGAGTCTAATTTTCTCTACAGTAACACATTTCACATCAAACCCCTCTGAACTTTTTAATGGCTGGTTAAGTGAGGTGAGATACAGTCTCTGTGGAAAAGTATCTACTGGCTCCATTCATATGAACACAATTTGACATCTTTGAGGTCACTGTTGTGAACTTCCCATAGTGACCTGAAGCACTTGGCTTGCAAACAAATGTAGTATCTTTGGAAATGTTTCAATTTGTACAGTACATTTGCATTGTGGCTTAATGCCACTTAATGCTCCAGTGTTATAATTGTATGTTTTATGTTTAGTTCCTGACATTGTATGCAAATATATTAGTGTTGAATATTATTATAATTTCGTGTTGTAGTCTTTTATCTGCGTAGCGTTCTGTTATGACTTGTTATGAGCCATTGTGTTATGGGTCTTTGTAATAGTCAAGTCCTAACACACCTGTAGGCCTCCAGACAAACACACACACACACACACACACACACACACACACAGACAAACACGCACAGACAAACACACACACACACACACACACACACAGCAGCAAGTAAGTAAAACAGATAGGGAAGCTAGATCTACCAATGTGCAAATATATTGGTGTACTACACGGATCATTGGTGTACTATTACCTGCTAGAGGTAATACTAGTGATGTAAGAGTTAATGCAACACCATTCATTCTTCCATGGCTACCTATTAAATATGAAGCAGTGCTTTTATTTGCTAGGAACACTTCTACTAAAAGAAAAAGATGGCGGTCAGGGTAATTGGTAAATTCAGCTACCTTGCTATGCCCCCCACTCTTGACACTCCTGTGTAAAACATTGGCTAAAGGGTTATAAAGTGCCCCCAGCACTGGGCAGTGGAGCTGGGTTCTCTGGTATGATGGACTCTATTTACATACCTTTGGGATGAGCTGGAGTGGTATATGTTGCTAACAAGGCAATCAAATTCTCACAGCAATGTTCCAACTTGTGGTATAAAGACTTCCCAGAAAAGTAGAGGCTGTTACTACAGCAAATGGGGACCCAATACTCTTGATGAGTTTGAATGAGCTTGTATTAACTTGCCCTCGCCTTCGCCATCTTAAATTGGTTAAGACAGATTAGATAAGTGCAGTTAATTAAACATGTACTGCTTCTAATTGTCAGATACTTTAAAGGGAACCCTGACTATTGACTATTCTGTACATGTAAATGGGGATGTTTGTTTATAATAAAACGCAGGCAAACAGGCAAATGTACTACATGTAGGTCAGTGTATGGTTGCATAGAGTCAGTCCTACAGTAAAGAAGACAATTAAAACAAGCTTTTCTCTCGAGTAATGTAATGTTCTAGCTAAAGCTGAAAAGGTTGAATGATATATTAGATATAACATCCTTAGTGGACAAGAGGGGCAACTGTTTAACATGGCAACAGAAATGGCAGTAAAAGATAGTAGTCTGGTTTATGTCTATTTTAATAATAAATAAAGTATTTTTCTTAGTAGTCTAAAGTCTTTTTCTTCATCTTATACAATATACTGGAATTTCTTCAGACATATTATTATACCACATTATTATTATTAGTTACGTTAAGTTATTTATTATTTTGGCATAAAAAGAAGGAAAGAAAGAAACAAGAAATTGACTGAAAATAACACAGAAGCCTTAATAAGTAAAATCAATCATAGCATTTGTGTTTTTTAGCTTTGCTTTATTACAGCTTCCATTTTTTTAAGAAGACTTGCTTTCAGTTTTTCAAAGATATGTTTTTGCACCTCCAAAGTTCTTAGAAGTTACATTCTAAACTTATTGAAGACTGGATTTTGGGATGGTCAGTCCATTACTATGAGATTACCAACAGCTTTTTCTCCTTTTTTTATCTTTGTCCTTTTCTCAGGAAGGGCTTTTTGACAGCTACAAATCAGACCCATAGCACCAAATTAGTCTCCTCACAAGGGACATGTGAACATGAACACCTGTGGGATTGATCAGATGTAAAGCAAAGGGAGAACTTGACTTTCTCTCAGAGATGAAAATGCTTTTGATCTGATAGCCCACCAGGTTTTGCATGGCTGTTAGGAGTCTTATTTTCTCTACACCTATTAACTTGTTTTATTGTGTGTTTTTCATTTGTTTCCTTATCCAACATGTTCATGACATCATCGCTTTAATGGGAGAAGTTAACTTAAAATATGGATAACAGTTTACAAGGACATTACAATGAACACTGTTCTGTCCTCATTTCCCCAAAATAATGAATCACAAGACAGCAGGTGTTGAGTTTGGCTGCTGATCCAGCGTCCACACACGCTTACAATCATACAACACAATGTTGGAAACTCTATATGGGCCACAGTCTTCTCCCAGCGGTTGACACCAGATCAGCTCTGAGTAATGATGTGGTGAAACGGTCCAGTTCAGTTCTTGTGATGCTCAGGGGCTGCACTGGAGTCCATGAAAATGATCAAGTAAATAAATCACTTTGCCAAAGTATTGCTCTGAAGTATGTATGAGTAATACAGGGAGGCCCCCCAAAGAATACGTTTTAAAATTATGGTCGCTCGTCGAAAAAGTTATGAAAGTGCGAAATTTTAAAATGTAGCAAACAAGGCAGCAAAGGCCAGTGGAGGAGAAATAGTCTCATTACCTGTAATTGCCAACAGGAGAAGTAGCCTGTTCTCAGTGAACTAAATATAGTCAACAGGCCACTCTGTGTGATAATACACACGACACAGGAGTGATATTTTCCACCTGACATGACCTAAATGAGAAGTGCTAAAAATGAAATCCATTACTGCCTGCTAGATTTGTCCATCTGTCAATGGAAACAATAACCTGTGATTTTTAGACCCATGATCTTTATTAAATACAGCCACCATTTGGAGGAGCCAGGGGACAGAGAGAACGAGATATGGAGAGATGGAGAAAGACAGAGAGGCGGAGTAGAAGTTGGAGGGAAAGGCTGGGTTGAGGACGTAAGCTGAGCTGCCGTTGGTCAATACTCAGAGACGTCTGGCTATATTTGGCCGCTCCCCTGAGGTCTGGCCAGTGCCGAGTTTGGCCCCTTTCCCTCCTTTTTCCCTGTTTCTGTCACAGGAGCAAGGCTAATAATACCAGCTGATTCGCTCCGACAGACGGAAGAGCGTGTGCTCAGACATCAGGACTTCAGGCGCACATGCCAGCCCTGCCATCTTCTTGTCACGGTGTTCTTCAGCTCTGTGTCTTCCTGTTTTAGCTATTGGTTTCGTGTGCTTGTCCACCTCTCTAGCATGCAAAGTGCTGCAGCCAAGCCATGGAGAGGGAACATATGGTCCTCTCTGCCTCTCTCTTCCATCCTGACACGTGTAGCTTCCTCTGCCTTGTGCCCACCTGTTCCTGCAAGGCCTCTGCTGTCACTCCACTAACGCTAGCGCTAATCTCCTCAGGGTCGCCAGCAGCTACTGCTGACGTGCTAACAGCCACAATCAACACTGACCACTGCATAACTCTCCAGGGGCTGATAAATCTTCCCCAGGAGACTTCCACTGCGAAGAATGAAAGCCAAAAATGGGCCAGGTTTAGGAACTGGAGGCTAATAGTGATGGGCAGTTTCTACTTGTTGTTATTTACATTAAAATTAGACATAAGTGCAAATACAATACTTTTCAATTAGTGCAGGATTTGTGTCTGCCACCGCCAGAATGTCAGGATAGGGAGTCTTCATTGGTTTCACAGCTCCAGCAGGAAGCCAGTGCAGGTAATGTAGCACATGCGTGAACACAGGACAACTAAAGACACATGATACTGATAAAGTCTGGAGCCGATTCAAGGGCTTGATGCCACAAGTAGGAATACAAACCAGGAGTGAGTTACATTAGGCAAGCCTCAATATGGTGAAAAGACTGACCAAGCACCTGGGTGGTCTTCTTAAAGAAGAGTCAATTCTTCCACACATTGTAGAGGAGAACCCTACATGACCAAGGACGGATTAAGGATAGTCCGGGCCCCTGGGCAAAGAGTAAACCCCCACCCAAGACGCGCCTCTGGTGAGCAAGGGCCCTCTAATGGTATGTCCTGCTCTTCTCTAGGGCCCCCTGGTAGGGTCTGTCATAACCAGGGCCCTCTAAAATTATGCCCCCCTCTTTTCTAGGACTCCTAACAGCCAGAAGTCGAAGTCAGAGCAGTGCCATAACGCCTTGTCCATTTTCATAAGGGCTCCCAAAAGCATGGCTAGCGCCCAAAAGCATGGCTAGGGACCCCAAAAGCATGGCTAGGGGCCCCAAAAGCATGGCTAGGGCCAAAGTCCCTAAAAGTCAGAGGATCCTTAAAATGGAGGGCCCTTGGAAATAAAAATATATTGTATCATAAATGTTGATAGGCATCGCAAAATGTTTTGGGCTAGGGCCCCCTGAACTCAAGGGCCCTTGTGCCCTGGCCCCACTAGCGCAGTGAGTAATCCAGCCATGTACATGACCAAGTCAGGTTTTTCACAGCCCAAGCTGAGAATGGTAACTGGTCACCAAAGGCTGTGTGCATCTTCATTAACTACAAACAGTGCTGAGAGGCTAACACACTAACACTACAGTTCTTAATAACTTGCCCGTGTACTGAATGCAGTTAATATGTGTAGTGATATGCACAGTAATGCATGTCTCTGTTAAGTATTACATAAAGGTTTAAACGTGTGTCAAATTTCAAAATGATCAAACTATCAATTTAATTGAACAATTAGAATGGCTTAAATCATAAAAAGGTGGACTACAATAAATATATCCTGGAAGTAATAATAGTAATTAAATAATACAACAATGCATTAATAATTAATTAGTACAACAGTACACAGCACACTACAGCTATGTAAAATGAAGGTCACTCGTTTAGAAATGCACCGTTTCCTATGCCTACTTCCTCTACACTGATTCTACAATATAAAAACTAAACATAAATTAGAAGACTAGCCAATCAGTGTGTAGAACTCAAACCAGCCCCTTTTACAGTACAGCATTTATCTAGCCATTTAAAGCAGAGCTTGCCAGTAAGACTGCAAGTAGCTAATCAGCACTCAGGACACAAGAAGCCAATCAAATCGCAGGATTCAACTAGCCAGTCAGAGTACAGGACTCAAGTACCCAATCAGAGCACAAAAAAGAAGCAAGACTGCTCAAAAGCTGTCTTTGCCTTTTCTTACTTTTTTGCTACAAAAAATACTAATTAGAGCATTTAACTGTCCAATCATATTAAAATCTATTAGACCTATTAAATATCTAATCATACAGAATCATTATCATATCTGTCTAGCATGTAAATAGCTCCATTCTGATGAGTCAGAGATTTTTTTTCGTATCGATCATGCATCAATTAGTTAAAGCCAACATTAGACCCTCCTGATCAAGAATGACAAGCAACACAGTAGATTCCTATCACCTCGGTGATTGATGAGGTCATTGTGACTACGCCCTGCAGCCCTTGGTGAGCATACATCATCATGACATGACCAAGATTTCTCAGTGCAGACGTGACAGGATCATAAAACCATGGGCTGTTCATCAGATTCATCACTGGGAGATTTCAAACAAGACCTGTTTGAGAAAGTAGCTTTATGGGCTGTAAGAACTTTATTGTATGTGATGTCTATTTTTCCTGGAATGGGACTGTCTTAAACTCCTGGGGCTGTGTAATCAGAGCATAGCGAGCCCTGGAAGCAGTGCACCTTCTCTGTTTCTTCTGTTTTCAGGGTAATACTGCCCACAATTATTGCCCATGAATACCATTTTCATGTGTGAGAATATGTGTGAGGTGAAGGCTATTTATGTGTCTTTGTGTGAAACAGAGAAAATGGGTTTGTGAGTGATTGTTCATGCTTGTGTGTGTGTGTGTGTTGTGGGAAGGGGGGGGGGGGGGTTGAAATCATTTGCAGGCTCCTCAGGTTTTTAATACTGCTACACTGTGATTTGAGGAGGAAACAGGGGAAATACTAAGCATACATCTCCACTGTGTCCCAACACAACATGCATTTTATTAGCTTGGAATCATTTCTTTGTGCTCTCCCATATTGCATTATGTAAACCTAATTCCAAAAACTTGGCACTGTGTAAAATGCTAATGACAACAGAAACTGATCTGCAAATTCTGTTTGAAAGGTAGAAAATTGATGCTGATTAAAAAAATATATTGCATGGTTTAGCTTTTGAACTTATTTGGTTGTTGGTAAATATTATGCTCATTTTGAAGCTAATGTCTGCGACACATTCCAAAAAAGCTGGCACAGGAGCCAGTTTACCACTTTGGTACAAGACTTTTCCTTTAAACAGCACTTAATCATTTGGGGACTGAAGACACCTGTTGATCCAGTTTTGGGAGCAGAATTTTTAAACATGGCCCGATGTTAAATTGCTCCTGCCCCAAATTCTTTGGGACGAACTGCAGACATGAATTTTAGACTGTATTAACAAAAAACAGTCAATAAAATAAATCAATACATTTCTTATTAAAAAAAGGTAAAACTCTGTTGTTACTGGTATTTGGCCAAGTGTCTCAGTTTTTTTGGAGTTAAGTTTGCATATAAAGACAGATAAGTGGAAATAATTAATTTTTTTCTGAACAGTATAAGTGCTGCCTAAATAGTGCTCAATATTTCGGTCATACATCCTGCTCATGTTCTCAACAGATTTTGACACACTGTACACACATAATGTAGTCCTTTCTTTGTTATCTGAGGATAAAGCTGATGATGATTTGTATTTGGACATTATAACTATAAATAGAGCTCTCTTAAAGATCTGGTAGTGTTAGTACATGACTACAGCACAATCAAGGTGTGATTTTTTTTTCATACTGGTTTTTTAGAAGTGTGCCCCACATGGATAACTCATCTACTCCAAACTGATCCAACTCAGTGACTTTTGATTGCTGACCTGAGACTCATTTTGCAGGAGTTGGTGGAGCTGGTCCTCTACGTCAGCATAAAATCTATACAGCTATCGGTCCATTCCATAATTAGGAATTGAGCTACAGCTGAAGGGTACATCACCTCTGCATGCTTAAGAAATATTTAACAATTAAAACCTGCAAGATTGCTACTGAAACTTAATTAATGAAATTAATTCTTAATAATATGGTGTAGGTAAAGAATAGATGAGACTGGAGACACAATTGAACAACAAAACAGAGCTTTTTAAGCTTCCATATTCAACAAAGTGAAAGCAGAACTATTTTTTTCAGAGAAAGTCCGGTAACATAATAAGTGCGTAATCTGTCTGGCTGATTTGTAGGATAAAGGATCTCTGAAATTTAACCAGATCAACCCAAATAGCCCAGATCAAAACATCCTTATGTAGATATTTACATCATGCACCGCACTTCACAATAATAACAACACAATGTGCGGCATCTGGCATCTAGAATAGCATTAGGCTAGTAATAAAACAAAGAACTCACTGCCATTTTCTTGCTCCACCTTAATTGATGCTGCAGGTATTGTACTACAAAGGTCGACATAATCACTCAAATTACACCACATCTCCAATATATGAGAAAATACTAATCCCACGCAAATAGGGCTACAGAAGAGCAAACTTTTCAGCCCACACACCCCTCCCTTTACATCCACAGAAACGGTTAGCTAACATAAAAAAGCCAAATTACAATGAGAACACAATGCCTTTTGCAATTTGTTGAATTTTTTGACATTTTAAAATGTACTAAAATTATCAACAAAATATAAGAAAATAACAGTGATATCAAAGATATCAACAGAATTAGATATCTACTGAAGTTAGGATTCTAATCAGTAAGCCCACACTTATCCTGTCTTGTAATACCTCATTGTACTTCAAGAGGTGATAGTAAATCACTGTAGCTTTGAGTAGAATCAGTTTAAAATGAGAGGATGAAGAAATAGCTCCATGTGCATATTCAAATCCTTCATTCTTCATATTCTTATCTCATGTTGAAGGTCCTAATCCCAGTTAGATCAGGAGCCAATGAAAGAGTAAATGCAATGATGGCTAAAGCTGTTGGCAAGTTACAGCCACCACCGTCTGCTCTCGGCAAGAAAAGATATTTAGCAGCAAACAAAAGAAACAATATAAATAGAAACAAAACAAGAGTTAACACCGGTGCTGCTTTTCACCGCTGGAGGAGGAGCTTGACGAGTAAAGGGATAAAGTTTAGATAAAGGACTATGCATTTCCTTGTTTCTTATGATAGGAGTTCATACCACAACTTTCTGTTGATATGTTGATGCCTATTGTTTGGAGTGTACATTCAACAGATTTTATTATATTGTAAATGCATCCTTAAAAAAGGCATGTAATTACCAGAGTAACAAACAGCCACGGGGGCTCACAGTTTTGCAGAAACACCACAACACCTTGTCTGCTTTTCATGAGTCAAAAAGAACCCAGAAATATTTAAACATTCAGATAACAGCTGAAATCAAAGGGTTCAGCAGTTCTGCACACCAGAATTCTGCACACCAACAGAGAGCCTGGCGCTTTTCGCCACCTACCATGTCAGGAAGAGTATGTTTGACCGACATGCAAAATGACGAATCACAGTCCATGTAGGAGGGTATGACTGGAAAAATGTCAAGGCTATATATTCTGCTCTGAAAGGCTATTTTTTTCATTACAGTGTCCAGTGCAGGCAGCTGTTTTCAATTTCTGACTAGAATTTAGCTGGACAAACAAAACTTTCCTGTTTCCTGTCTGAAAAAAATGAAAAGAATGCTGCACTGTAATGGTCCAGCAGCAACAACTTATTTAGCTATAACTCACTTGAAGCAGTGAAGTTCACAATGCCTCATATAAATAGCTGTTTTTATAATAACGAAAAGCTTGATTTAGCAAGTTCAGCAAGTGACCCTCACCACCAACATTATGATTGGTTGTTGTGTTATACAGCACCACATTGTAAAATATGATTGTATTAAAGAGAGAGTGCTCCTTTAGCTGTGGGCCTTTCAGCGGTACAGTCATGCACGCAGCCCTGACAGGTTTTAGGTCACTGAGGTGAAATCTCCACGGGCAGACGGCACCAGAGGAGACCGCCCAAAGCAATGACAATAACAAAAGCCAAATATCCAAACTGACCAGGAAAGAAAAGGATTTGTGGATGTAGCAGGTACAGGATGTGATTCAGTATCAAGACACTATTATTAAACAAATATTACTCACAACAACATTGAACTTTATTAAAAATGGTTTAGAACAGGGGTCACTAATAGGCGGACCGCGGTTCGGGTCCGGACCCAGGCATTGTCCAATGCCGACCCAAACCGATAAACTATTGAGAATGATTTTTTGATGAATTTTGACTGTGTTTATTTTAAGCGGCGGAGCTTTTCTCGTCTTTATGGTATAAGGGCTTTACAGCGCAGTGAACTCACAGACCAATCACGTGCGCTGTAAGATCACCGAAGGTGCTCCTCAGCCAATCAGATCTGTGCACATTGGGAGGAGCAGCAGTTGGAGACTAAAGCGAGTCAGAAAAAATAACGTTAAAACAGAAAAGTCAACAGTGAAAACTGACTGTTTAACCAGGAACGGTTCTGAAATGGACCTGCTCGTCTAGTTTTGGAGAATACCGCTCTGTAAAACCAACATGTTAATCTGTGAAGCTGAGTTAACCACACGTTTAATTTACTTTCTCTATAAATAAACACTTTAAGATGCACTTTTTTAAAAAAGCATTCTGTTTTTTTTAATGTAGCCCTTGTTTCAGTTCAGCATTTAAACAGTAAATATACTAAAATATACTGAAAGGTATGTGTGATGTGTTGGTGTTTCAGTTGCTGATGTTATAAGATGCTGATACTAGGTAACTTAAATATACAGAATATGGCAACATAACACAAATTCGAAATTTTGACGGTCCGGACCTTGGCCTGAGGAAATCTCCACTAACTGGTATTCTAAATTAATACCCCTGGTTTAGAAGATGAAGGTTTAATATTATCACTGATGAAAAAAGTAATCACAACACATGAACAATGTTCTACTGACAAACCAGATGCAACATTAAAACATGTTTAGTTTATTATTTAGACTTTGGTGAAACCAGGTTGCAGTTTAGGAGTAATTCACACAAAACTCCAGACATATCAAAGCTCTGTCAACTTCCATTCACCTATTATCTGCCATGGGGTGGGGGCTGGAGCCAATTCCAGCGCCATCAGGCAAAGATGGGGTACAGCATGGCCAACATTCACTCACACACACACACACATGGGCAATTTAGGGTGAACGATCAACCTAACATACATGTCTTTGGAAGTGTGGGAGGAAACCAGAGAGGAAACCCATTTAGAACATGAGTGGGACCCAGAATGCCCCAGCTCTGGGAATCAAACCCGGATCATCTTGCTGTGAGGTGACAGTGCTAACCACTACACCACCATGCCACCGCTCTCTGTCAACTTCTTTTTTATAAACTGAACATCACTCACAAGGATGTTTACAAAAATGTTTATTTCCTATCTTCTCTGTGATGCTTATTTGAAAGAACTTACTTTAAGGATGTCTAGCCATGCTTTTGTCAGACTGCTGAGTCTTTGAACAGTAAATACAAAATGAAGGCTAAGACTGAATGAAAAGCAGCCTGACAAATTGCAGATAATAACACGTCTAAACTACATTTGTTTACATAAGATATACCACATGGCCTTGTTTAAAATGCATCCCCACAATCAAAATGCTCCCCAAATATGATCTGTGGCATTTCAGTAAAGTTATTTATAGCCCTTCCCAGAAAAAGTAAATTGTTCTTTTGCTTTGTGTCATTGCTCCAGCCTCTTTTTCCTCTAACCCAAATCTCTGACACGTAATCAATAGCTGGAAGCATTTTCTCTCTTGGCATGTATTTCTCCCGCCAGAAAATTACCTGCTCGCAAAGTGTCCCCGTCCACGAGGCGAAGAGAATTAATCATGCTGTGCACACCATGAAGACGGAAAGGATCGAGTTAATATGAATAAAACTGTACCTTACTGGAAGAGTAAATTAGCACCTTCATTGTGCCGCTCTCTGTGTTTTGCAATCACTGTTAATTTACTTTTAAACTAATCACCATTAACATTCAAGCATTACGCCCTGGCACATCAACTGCTGACAGGCAACCTTCGGAATTACTGGCAACTTCAGTACAGATGAGCAAAAAGTCCTTGTTGCAAGATTTTTTTTATCTTGCATTGAAAGCAAGAGAGGAAATATCAAAATTTTTATTAAAAACAAGTCACATTTATTGGCACCCCTCCATCTGATGCTTCGCTGACCCTCCTTTTGCCAAGCACTGAATGTTCTCGTACAATGCTGGGTAGAGTGGGAGAATACGAGAACAAGAGGAGAACAAAAGGAAACTGAGATCATTCCTCCACAGCGTCTCTGCAGACTCTTCAGAGTAATTGGTCTAGGTTTGTGATCTCTCATCTTCACCTCATCTCATTTCAATAAAATTCAGGTGGCTTCAAGATGTCTTCAGAAACATGATTCCATTAAGCCATTTCGCTGTGGATGAAGATGTTTGATTTGTCCTGCAGGTACCCTCTGAAAAAATACTGGTGTCAAGATGGGTTCTTTGAAGTAATGCGATAGAAGACCCACTATGGCATCCCTGAAGAATCTTTCAGTTGATGGTTCTTATTTCTATGAGAGCGAAGAAAGGAGCAATTTGAAAGATGATGCAACCTGTCGAATTCGTGGGGACGACATACAGGCTCTGAGAAAAGTGTGGCTATGCAGACAACCACACAGAGAGGCTCATGGTAGGCACGCACCCTCCAATTAAAGAGATTGTTTATACAGTTTGAGGATTGGGTATTTGTCTAGGTGTTTGTGTGTGACCCCCTGTAAGTGTTTGCTTTTCTGTATGTGCATTTCCTGCTGCGTGTTTAATAAACAGTGAATCTTGTAGCAGAATTACAACCTTCCGTGTGTCTTAATCTTTGTTGATGCTACGGTATCATATTTAGTCTGTATGCTGCCTCCAGCAGTGGGAAGCAATGGCAGTGTTGATTCTAGCCTATATTTATTTCACTTCTTTTGTTTGCTGCTGAACATGGATTCTTAGCTATCTGTCCCTAAATGATCTAACCGACAGGACCCTCAACATGATTGACACAAGGTTGGAATACACCATTGGAGCAGAGCTACTTCTTCATCCTCTCATGTTTGAATGGATGCCGCCTATTGATGTACAAAGTGATATTATGAGGTCATGGCTAGCTAGTTGGCATGTTAACTTTAGAAGATATCTCTACAACATGATACATACATATCCTTGACATATATCTTATCGTATATTAACACTTTATCAACACTATATCAACATATATTATATATAATTTTGGAATGTTTTTATTTTAGATTTTTGTAGCCAGCCATGATCCAAGTCTTCTTCCTGGAATTGAATCTGAAGTCCCCTGGAACTTGATGAAGTACACAAGCTATTTATCCTAACAGGATTCCCAGGGCCTTTGGAATGAAAACTGCCATACAATGTCATGGATCCATTGACATATTTCACTAGAGGGATGAGGTTCTGTTCTATATGACCTTGACTCTTTAGCTCTGGTGCTTGCTGCCAAAAGATCTATTTTTCATCTAACTCTGGAATCCAGTTTCAATCAAAGTGTTGTTGAGCAACTACCAGAGACTTTTGTTGTTGCATGACAGGAGAGGTTTTCATTGGATTTCTAAACAGTTAATAGTCATAGATGTAGTGTCTAGTTATAGTTTTGGATCTCTACAACTCTGTAATTGTAATCTGTTCATCAGACCTCCTTTTCTTAAAACTCATTTATCTGAAGCTCCATTAGTCTCTGTATGTGCTGCCCTAACAGTGGAGATGGGCATTTCCAGGTGTGAAGCTATTTTTATAGCTACTGCCTGATTTATGAAGGTCAAAAACATTTTGTCTCATTTCATTTGGGTATTGTGTGATCTTCCTCATGCTGATAGATGACTAAGGGGGTTTGGCCTTTGTGTCACCTCATATTTATACCCTGAAACAAGAAGGCATAGAAGGCCACTTAAAGACTTCTAAAAGACTCTAGTGCTTAAAAGAAACAACATGAAGTGCTAAAGGTAGGTCTTTAGTTTTTGGTATACCAATAATCCTAATACCAATAATCAGAAAAATATATATTTTAAAATATATTTAGGCTGTAAATCAAAAAACCTTTTTTCCACTGCCTTTTCCTCCAGTCTTTTCAATGGTGCCAATAATTCTGAAGGCACTGTAGACAAATATTATCCTGTTTTCATTTCATTTCCAGTCAAAATCACTATTAAGTACAAGTTAGTCATTGTTTAGAGATATTTCTGAGAAGATGACATATAAGATAATCCACCTGCATAAGTAAAAAACAGCAGTTTCCAAAGCTGGGGCTCAAAAAATAAAATATAGGATTTTTAACAACCGTGCATGAGAAGGTAGACATCCAAAAGTGTACTTTTACGAAAATATTATGCATTTCTTTTTTTTTTCCATTTCCTTAGTGTGTTCTGTAAATGGTATGCATAGATATAAAGCCCAAAGTACATGCCAAAGGAAGAAAACTTTCCCAACCGCTTTTCTCAACTACCTGAAATCCTGATGGGACTGTGTTACAAGGTGGCCATCTTGTAATTTATTAATTTATATTTACAGCTTTGGCAGATGCTCTTATCTAGAGCAACTTATAAGTGAATCATTTTTAACAAAGACTCTTATTGGTAAATCATAGGGTGCTTGCCCAGTCAGGAAATCAGACCTCAGCTTACAGGACAGGACAGGACAGCAGTGTTACCCACTACACTATTCCTACTATAAGGCTTACTGCCCACCTACCGGCAGGTTCGGCCCATCCCCACAAAAATCAAAAAAAGTCCTGCTTCTGGTGGATCGGGTCTACCAATAGGATAATAAGATATGAGAAAATCAAACTCTACACTTGCTTCAGGTTATAATAAATCCACAGGTGTTTCATTCCATCCATTTACTGTGAATGAAATGATTTGTAGCTGTTAAAAAGTGATTACTGAAGAAAAAAACAAACAAAAAAACAAAGAGGCTGGTTGGCAGAACAAAGAGCTGATCATGCCAGAGTCTAAATTTTAAAATCACTGAACGTGTTTGGAAATACTTGCACCTTGACAGGCAAAATATGCAACCAACTTCTAAGACTGAACTTTGGAAGTGTGGAAAAATACTCTTGCAGATTTCTTAAAAAAACTAAAGACAGGACTCCTGAAAAAATGAAGCTGTGATAAAGGCAAAGGGTAGAAACATATTGCTGCTGTCCAATGAAAAACAAATATCTCCAAAATTGCAACTTTACAGGAGAGACCAAAAACTGTCATTACTTTTAATGGAAGTCAATGAATCAAATTTTTTTTCTAAGCTATTTTGGAGATTTTGGAAAAATTCTATTGGTTCACTCATCATGAAACTTTCACAAAATGTAAACAAATAAAAACTAAAAATCAACAAAAATGGAGGTACATGTTAAACCTTAAACAGCAATGCTATGATATTACGATACGATATTAGAGATTAGAACAAGGTGGATTTATTTATGAGAGAGTGTGTTTTTATTTGTGGTGAGTATGGTTTGTTGTATGTGTGTGGTATGCATTGTCTATTGGACCTGTTGATGATCTGCATCCTGCAAGCAAGGGCAAACGAAAAGAGGGAAGCGAGTGAGCAGAGAGAGGGAAGAGACAGCGTTAGAATGATAGGCGTCATTGAAGAAACAAAGCAAAAATAAGCGCCAATGATCGATAGCGTCTGTTTGCTTGAGTACTATAAGTAACAGAGGGTGGTACTTCGAGAGGGAGGGAGAAGGGGTGGGAGAAGAGAGAACAGAATGGGTGGGAGAGAGAGAGAGAGAGAGAGAGAGAGAGAGAGAGAGAGACAGACGCAGGATAAATCCTTACCACATAATGATTACGGCTCACAAGCCTTTGCTCTGACATGGAGTGCAGGAGGAGGCAGGATTACAACTGGACGCAGTAATCCTGAGGCCAGGACTGCACACTACAACTACAATGACCATCTACATCTACAACTAATAGCAAGTGCAGTGACAAAAAAAAAAGCTAAACTCAACTGCACACATCAGATTATCCTCAGTGAAAGCTCTGTGTCAAGACAGAAAACTGTATTTGCGTTGACACTAAAGTCCTTCTTCAGAAGAAAGCATCGAGCTAATCACCGGACAGGAGCTGCACACTCTTCACACATGCCTACATCTGGACCCACCTCTGTACTCTCTGTGGAGGGGGGGCACTGGACACGTGAAAGGAGAACAGGTGAACCTGAGGTTTGGGCTCTTCCACAGACTAACTGAAAATTCTTCAGTAACTGCTCGTAGACATCTCAGGCTTCCTAACTGGCAATCGCTCGAGACTCGGCCACTTTCAGAAAGGACTACAGAGGAGCGCGTGAAAGAATCTGTGAACCCCTGATGTTGGCGATCTTTCGTAAAGATTTTTGGACTTCACTTGGATGTAAATATAACATAGGAGGTGAGGAAACCCTGAAAAGACAGGTACCTTTAGTACCAGTTCATTCATACTCGAATGCTAACAGTATGAGCGACATCATGCAGTTAAAGAATACATATAAACAGTAAATAATAATAATAATAATAATAATAATAATAAAAATAAAGTTGGCACTAAATACGAACCACTTAAGAACATTTCAATAGTTCCGGTTGGTAAATTGGATAAAGAACCTAAATTAAAGTTTAAAGAACCTCCCCATGAAGACCATGTTCTATACCAATTTAAGGTTCTTCCAAGTCAAGAATAATTCGGGAACCTTGATTTACTTGCACGCAGACATAAACATGTATGCGTTTCTCGTTGCGCTCAACTGTGTCCTCCAAGACGTACATTTCCATGTATATTCATTTACCCCATCTATCTCTACGCCTGACTCTCCCTCTATCTCCCTCCTCCCCTCTCCTCCCTCTCCTCCCTCCCCTCACAGAGCAAGATGATGTGACCTTCTGCCAAACTGCTCGAAACCATGCCACCGACACAGCGGGCTCCAGTGTCCACACTGAAATAGGCTCAAACAAGTGCGGACTGGAGAGAGCAAGCGAGCGGCACAGAGAGACAGAGAGGGGAGAGAGAGTGAGATAGTGAGAGAGAGAGAAGGAGAGAGAGAGAGAGAGAAAGAGAGAGAGAGAGAGAGAGAGAGAAGGGGAAGAAAAAAAAGAAAAAGAAAGAGGACGTCGGAGTGTGAAGGAGGAATGCGTTGTCAGGAGCCTGGGCTGGATGCGGTTTGCCGTCGCAGGTAACTAACAGATCACCTTCACTTTCTTCTGCTGGGACGTGTTAACAGTTAACTGTTGTCAGCACGCTTGTTTGTATTTGTGGCGGCAGACGTGTCAGATTTGTAGACGTGGGTTGTATTGCTGTGAGTTGAGTGCAGGGAAGGACCTGGGCTCATGCTTGTATGTATGCACGGTGCTGGAATCGTCCCGCTGTAGTGTAAAACAGGTGCTATATGTGTGTAAGTTCATCCACAGGTAGGATACTTGCTGGGACAGCCTATCAGTTTCTCAGTTTAGGGTAAAATGAAGTATGAGGATGACCGATATTCTCAAAACATGTCAATATACCCTCCAGTTTGCTGTGTGAAAGTTCATCTGTCCTATTTTTAACCTCATGCAGCATCTGTAGGATTATGATCAATTACTAGGAACGTGTCGCCAACACTTTTGTCAAAATGCACTTGAAGTCAGTGGGAAAGTGTCAACAACTGCCTATTGATATAAATTCTAAGTGTGTTCTAAATTAATAGGTCCTCTTTTTGTTTTTGAGTTCAAAAATCCCATCAAAATGATGGTCCTTAGTAACGAACCATATGCTACCGATGCTGCCATTAGAGATTACATTTAACAACACTGGAGTATTCCAGTGTCCTGGGACGCTAAAGGGAAAAGGGGTGGCCTGTCATTGAGAAGTGAGCTGAGCTCCACAGAGAGCGAGGCAGTAACAACCCGCAGTAATTACTGTTGGGTCCAGTTATTACTCTAGCTCGAGCGCATACTGATGCGTTTAGCATTCGGCCCATTGTGGAACGGGGAAGCGTGCGCTACGCTCTACCTGAGCCTGCTGCTTACCATGGGTGGAAGCACTTTACTGCCTTCTAATAAGAACAGGACAAAAGAGGTGGGATGGGATGGAGAGAAAAAAGACTGAATGAAAGGGGATAAATAATGAAGAGAAGAAAGAAAGAAAAAAAAGGAGGATGAAGAAATTATTACACTGTGATAGAAAGAAAGAAAAAAAGGAGGATGAAGAAATTATTACACTGTGATAACAAGAACTTAGTAAAATGGTTACAACATGACGAACATGATGTTCCACATCATTAGCCTAAGCGTTCACCATGTTATTGTTATTTGCTAAGGTCTATAGATGGCTTGGCCTACAGGATGGCAAAATCTCCCAAGGTCACATAAAAGGCTTGGACAACAGTAAAAAGTTAAGAACACAATACATATTTCAGACACATTCTAGGCTCTAATGTATATTGTGTATGACCTCGTGCAATCAGAAATATTATAATTTTCAGCTTTATGTGGCAGTTCTGGGCCAGTTCCTCTAAGCCTTTTAGAAACAGCACCACTGCAGCCCCCCCCCCCCCCCCCCCCCCTCCCACCCCACTCCACTATTTTTTCTTCCTTTCTTCTTTAAGTCACCCATCATCTACCTTACCTGGCCATTATTCATGGTGACTGCTTTTTTCCCTGCAAAAATTGCAATTTCGTCACAGATGAAAATGAGCAAAAGCTTCTTTTCTCAGCACAAAATGAATCTTTTCTGCTAGCCAAGTCCTGTGTGCGCTGTATCAAGTGTGTCCTAGCCTATACAGAGTTGCCAGCACAGTTACAGCGAAAGGCCAAAGGAGAAGAAAAGCGTTTACTTTCCAGGGCAGAGTACCTGTGGCTGTATTAACAGCTGTGGCACAATGCTGGACACTTTATTACACAACATGTGTTTAGTGTAGACTGAAAAGCACTGTGAAAATGGTAAGGCACACATACTGTCGAGTTTGAATGGGAATATCACAATGTCAGACCAATCAAATTTATGTAACCCAACAAAAATATGTTAATTTGGGCAAATGCAGGCAAATCTCCCACTTCTGATTAGGCCAATGTCCTCTGATCGGTCAGCTTGCCCACTCTGTTCTGATTAGTCAACTACCAGAGCAGCATCCTGCTATAGCAGTTTGAGCCAGAGTCTAATCCTGAAGGTCAGGTAGAAAAAGTTGGTGGACAACCAACTTTCACAAGCTAGACTGAAGCAGTGTACTTCAGAGTACTAAGTTTTTACTTCTTTACCTCTCTGTATATTGTGTGTGGGTGTTCCAGGCTTGCTGGTAGGTGGGAAATAATAAGAATACATGTTACGAGATGACATCACCTTGTAATTAAGTAAATGGCTGGAATTCCAATGAGGTGCTTTTGGCAGCTAAAAATGTGGTTTCTCTGGGAGAGAGTTTTTCCTCTGGAGTGAACTTTGCAGACTGTTTACATGCACACAAAACCACATAACACAGCATAACAGGTCTCCATTACAATGAATGTGTATGAATGGTCAAAAAACCCAATTAACAATATAATCACAATATTACAGATAGTACAGATATCATAAATGGGTGAAAACAATACATAGCACTCTTAACTGGACACATCATACACGTTTTTTGTGTGTTTAATAGGGTAAAATAGAGAATCATGCAGAATGTATTAAAACAGATTAGACAAAGTGTTGTTAATGAGAATTTTAGCTTGCAGTATTTTGTCCATATAAAGAAGACTTGGAGAGCATTGAAGATCTACTGTGTCAGTAAATGTGATTAAGGCTGCGACGCTGAGTGTGGGGTACGGAAAGGTGTAGGTCAGTAAAGAGTTAAGGAGAGAGGCTGACCGGCTCAGTGGTGACTGCGCACCGTGTGAGGACGGAACAGATGCATTGATCCCTGGGTATGTTGGCTCTACATGGAAAAGACCGGTCCACCACACAGCAGGGCGGTCACTCACACACAAATACACACATACACACTGGAGAACACACACTCTCTTTTTTTGCGCACACATACATGCTTGTGCACTTGCAGCTGTACAAGCCTGAACATTTATATACACTCACATAGAAAGAATACAGAGAAATGAATGTGATGGTTTCATTGGTTAATGGAAGCGTTTATTGTTGTGACATCATAATCAAAAATTTATCTTCAATGCAGAACACTTCAATCCTTAGTCCTTTACACACTGTGGCCTTTACACACCGAGCATGATTCATTTGGGTGTCAGTAAATGAATTTGCACACGTTTATGACTGATGATGTCCTGCACACCAAAAGTGATATTTCCGACAGCAAGAAAGTGAAGATCTACGCTTGCTGTAATGCAGAGATAGGTGTAATCTAAAATTAGGTGTAATGTTTACACTTTAGATCCTGCCCATCAAGCACAAGGTTTTTTTAAGGTTCAAAAATTCTAAAAATTCTAAAAATTCTAAAATTCTAAAAATTCTAAAATTCTAAAAATTCTAAAATTCTAAAAACTCAAAAATTCTAAAACATTATATTTTTTCGTCCTCTGTTTGATTTTTGCCAGCTTTGAACTCATAGATCCACCGTGGTTGTCTCTGACGTCAGCATAGCAACAACCACAATGATGGACTGCCTGAGTACAAGCATTAAGAACTTCTTTGACAAAGAGATTAGTTAGCCTTCTGCTTTTTCATGTGCAGTGCTAACATCTCCAAAATCAGCTCAAACTGGGGTGCATTAAAAGTTACAACAGAGTGAAGTTATGGAACTCTCTGGTCTCCTTTCAACTTTCTGTACAAATATTTTTGAGGTACTTATTCAGGGTTAGTGTCGTCTCAACCTAATAAGCCACAAAAGCAGCTGCGTAGGGCATGGTGGCCACTAGAGGGCCTCCAAACAACTTCTGGGTTTTTACGATACCGTCATATTGTCCAAGATGTACGAGTGAGTAAAAAAAAACCAATAAATCATGTCACAAAAAAAATGTATGCATCAAACACCAGAAAAGATGGGGAGAAAAAGTTTTAAGCTGAACCTTTATACCTTTTATATTTTTTATACTTTTATATTTTTTATAGTTTTTTCCCTTTCTTTTAACGTGTTATGTAGCTTTGGGCACACGTAAACAATCTGCAATGTAGTAAAGCCAGTAAAAAAGCCCAAAGTACACATAAAAGGAAGAAGCTCAGTCCCACAGAAACCACTTTTCTCAGTTGCCTGAAACACCACGGCTGGAATTCACTTCTCTCTGTTAGGAGATGATGCAATCCCTTAACACAACATAACATCCTGATTGCCCTCCTACAGGCAAGCTTGGGATACCCTTACACCCCATTGCTGCTTTCAACTACTATGGTGGTTGACCAATCAGAACAGAGTGGGCAAGCGGGCACCCTGGGCTCGTCAGGAGGCAGGGCTTTAGATGTACAGTATGAGGAAAAATATGGTGTTTAGAGTAAACTGAAGCACATAAATCTACAGTAGACCCCAAAAATAAAACTCTGAACATTAAAAAGGATTATGATAGGTCCCCTATAAAAACAAAGCTAAGTTGTGTTTTTGTCAAGAAGTAAGTGATGTGGGTTGTGTCTTCCTGACTGAGTTGCAGCTTCACAAACCTAACTTTCTCTGTTAGTCCAGCTCCAGACACTCAGGTCATGATTAAACCTTGCATGCATGACAAACAGTCAAGGGTTAAATCAAACTAAACTTAAAGCTGAGTAAGCCACCACATCATGAGACAACAATGGTGAGAAACATATCTGCCATTTGAACTTGTAACTTATTAGAAGCACAAAGAAGCGCCCCATCATGAGCAGTAATTAGCCGTTATAACTGTATATAATCTAGACAGCTTATGGTAGTCATTGTTGTTAGTTAGCCTCTAATTTGACCATATATCAGCCAGCAAGATCCTGTTAGACGTTAGAGACGTTAGAGCAGGCCCTGTGGATGGCCTGAAAGGTGGGCGGTATGGAAAATACAACACTGCAATAATTAAAGTCATTTTCACTGTAAACAATATTTATCATATTATATAATTTATTAATTATACTGTGCATGATTCATATTTTTTATGAAAGCAGCCTTTACATCTTTGCTACAATCTCTGCAGCAACTTTGTTCCATCGTTTGGGAAACAGTTCAGATGAAAGTGAAGTGAGTGTAAAGTGTAGAGTGTTAAGCAGCTGTTGAATTTATGGGGGTATATGTGCTGCTCTTGCTGTTTACCTTCACAGGCTTAGATGCAACAATAAGTTAAAACTAACATCTTAACATCCCACAGTAAGTTGTTTGTATGCTCTGAAGGGAACTTTGACTGTTAAGACAAGTAAGCCTCAAAATGATGAACATGTACTGTTAACATGTGTTGTGTAATCCAATTAAAAATGCTTCAGTTATTATTAAAAATATACAAAATCTCTCTATTAGTAGGTGACTATTATTGTTGTGGAATCAAATTGGTATTTTTTCTCTTGTTGTCTGTGAAACAGTGCACCAAAGATCTGATTTAACTCATATGTAGTTTACTTCTTAATTTAATACAGCCTTTTCATTACAAATGATGTCAGTAGCTTAACAATTTGAGTAAAAATTACAATCTTTAAATGTTTACATTAATTTGACAATATTTTTGAACTTGGTACGTCACCATTAGCAATGTGCACTGAAGCTTGCATGGACTATATCAGTGTTGAAGTGCAAAATCCTCTGATCAAAAGATCAAATCCTGATATTGCTACTTGATTACAATCTTACTGTTCGGGAGCTGAAAGATACGAGGTGAAAAAAGGACTAGGCTGTAGTGTTAGCTGAAATGACGCATCATCATGTTTGACTTTATAGAGGGTATGCATATGCTACCACAATTGCTTGTAGTCACTGTGGTTACATGCACTGAGTGACACAAAGATTAACAGTGTTAACTGAGTTAGCATTCACTGTGAATTCAGCAAATAGACAAAAGCTCTTGTGCGATTAATTCATTGATTGCAGAAAAATCCACTAATTGGTAAAAACAAGTGAATAAAAACACAAAAACGTCTAAAAACAGGAAAGTAAATCATTAATTTATATTCTAAACCGCTTTATAATTCTTGGTTGCGGTGGGTTCTATCACAGCAAGAACACACCCTGGACAGGCTGCCAATCCATCACAGGGCAGACACACAGACATGCATCATGTCTTTGGACTGTGTCAGGAAACAGGAGAACCCGGAGGAAACCCAAACAGACACAGGAAGAACATGTTAACTCCAGGATCGTTGTGCGATTGACTGTACAAATAGATTGAGCAAGAGTTCAGAGCTTTCATTTACAGACTGCTGAAAGAAAAGCAAAGCAAAGCAAATAGATCACACAAGCCTCAATCAGCTACCTGTTCGCCAACTTCAACACAGAACAGTGAACACTCAAAGAAGCATGTGCGTGCTTAATCGATTCTTAACATCGTTTGAAAGGAACATTGGTGAAATTCATATGTATATAGTTCTATATAGAACCTTTCTAAAAATGTTCTAGCTAGCACCAAAAATGGTTCTGCTATTACTTAAATGGCAGGTTTCTCAGAAGAACCACTTTTTGGGCTACATAGAACCATTTTCTATGTCATTCTATATTGTCACTGTCCAATGAAAGATCTCCAAAATTGCAACTTTACAGGAGAGACCAAAAACATACTTTACTTTCAATGTAAGTCAATGGAACTAGAATTTTGTCCAAGCTATTTTGGAGCATTGGTCCAATTATCATAAGATTTTCTCACAATGTAAACAACCACTGGACAGCAACAATATATGGCCATATTGTTGGCTCTATATCATTACTGTTTTGAAGATGCATGTTGTTTATTGGACAGCGACAATATACAATATTATTGATCTGAAGATGTATTGAACTATGCAAATAACCATTTAAACATGCACATGGTCTTTGTTCATGGTTGTGTCTATGGTTCACTATATAACCACTGTCTTTACTTCGAGCACCTAGGTCTTAAATGAGCTTTTCAAGAAGAGACAGGCTGAAAAATCTTCTAACTGGTGAAAACAAATGAATACAATCAGATAAAGGCTTGAAGAGCTACTTGCTACTGCACTTTTATGATGTTACTATGCATGTGTGTTGTTATTCACAGGCCCCCATAACTTTATTCCCCATAACAGGCTTTATTCAGGATATATGGAGTTGATCAGTGCTGTAACCTCAGATAAGGCTATTAGGACATAATTTATCATGGCGAGAACAACACATCATGCTGTCCACTCCTACTTTAGTGGAACAGAGCTAGATTGAATCCATTTAGATTGATCACAGTGAAAACATTAAAGTGGCTGTCTGTTTCACATTCCACTGCATTCCACAGTCACACTGTGACTCAGGAGAAACAAATAGACTTTTATTGAAAGATCGTTTCCACTAAAGGACGTACACTGAGTCCTCTCTGTGTGAGTGACAACCACCAGGGAAGAAACCCAGTCTCAGATTGTGTGTTACAGCCAATGCAATGTGTGTGTGTGTGTTTGGCTGAGGAAACATCAATCAACTGGAGATTTTTAAACAGATGCTGATTTAATCTCACCTCCCCCAACACATACGCACACATGCACACACTTAGAAAGTGTTGTACTAAATTTACTTTGGATGTGTACTTTATGGATAAGTATGTGGTTAAAAAGGTTCCAGTGAAATGTGCCTACGATTATGTCATTTTATTGCCACAGCAACATCATCTATACATTATACACAATACAGTAATACACACATCAACACATACAGCAATGAGACAGACATTTCTGAAGATTCACCCTGACAACTGCTTTTATACCACAAATACTTACTTTATATCATAAAAGTAACTTTCCTTTTAAGTTGGTGAGAAATTAGTGATAAAGTCACATTTATATTAATTTAATTACCTATCTCGCTTATACAGCACCATTTTTAAGCATGCAAACAACTTACATGAACTGGGTTCCCATTTAAATTATTCGACTTTGGTAGCTAGTAAGAGATAACTGAGTGAATCATTTACCATCAACTACAATTATGCACAAATTCCTGAAGATGACGTGAGACACTTGTAACATACGTCCCCCGTTTAATACGGTGACCCATTTAACCTCAGCTAAAGTTCCTCTCTCACTTCATCAGTGGAACCCCTTGAAACATCACCACAGCAAACAGCTCTGATAGAATGTAGAATGTAGTGATTCTGAACAGTTCTGATAGGATGTAGTGATGTTAAACAGTTGTGATAGGATGTAGTGATTCTGAACAGTTCTGATAGGATGTAGTGATGTTAAACAGTTGTGATAGGATGTAGTGATTTTAAACAGTTGTAATTGGATGTAGTGATTCTGAACAGTTCTGATAGGATGTAGTGATGTTAAACAGTTGTGATAGGATGTAGTGATTTTAAACAGTTGTGATAGGATGTAGTGATTTTAAACAGTTGTGATAGGATGTAGTGATTCTGAACAGTTGTAATTGGATGTAGTGATTCTGAACAGTTCTGATAGGATGTAGTGATGTTAAACAGTTGTGATAGGATGTAGTGATTTTAAACAGTTGTGATAGGATGTAGTGATGTTACAGTTGTGATAGGATGTAGTGATTTTAAACAGTTGTGATAGGATGTAGTGATTCTGAACAGTTGTAATTGGATGTAGTGATTTTAAACAGTTGTGATAGGATGTAGTGATTCTGAACATTTGTAATTGGATGTAGTGATTCTGAACAGTTCTGATAGGATGTAGTGATGTTAAACAGTTGTGATAGGATGTAGTGATTCTGAACAGTTGTAATTGGATGTAGTGATTCTGAACAGTTCTGATAGGATGTAGTGATTTTAAACAGTTGTGATTGGATGTAGTGATTCTGAACAGTTGTGAGAGGATGTAGTGATTCTAAACAGTTGTGAGAGGATGTAGTGATTCTGAACAGTTGTGATTGGATGTAGTGATTATTAATAGTTGTGATAGTATGTAGTGATTCTAAACAGTTGTGAGAGGATGTAGTGATTCTGAACAGTTGTGATAGGATGTAGTGATTCTAAACAGTTGTGATTGGATGTAGTGATTTTGAACGGTCGTGAAAAGATGTAGTGATTCTGAACAGTTGTAACTGGATGTAGTGATTCTGAACAGTTGTAATTGGATGTAATGATTCTGAACAGTTGTGATAGGATGTAGTGATTCTGAACAGTTGTGATAGGATGTAGTGATTCTGAACAGTTGTGATAGGATGTAGTGATTCTGAACAGTTGTGATAGCATGTAGTGATTCTGAACAGTTGTAATTGGATGAAATGATTCTGAACAGTTGTGATAGGATGTAATGATTTTAAACAGTTGTTATAGGATGTAGTGAATTTGAACAGTTGTTATAGGATGTAATGATTTTCAACAGTTGTGATAGGATTTAGTGATTTTAAACAGTTGTGATAGGAAGTAGTGATTTTAAACAGTTGTGATAGGGTGTAGTGATTCTGAACAGTTGTGAGAGGATGTAGTGATTCTGAACAGTTGTGAGAGGATGTAGTGATTCTGAACAGTTGTAATTGGATGTAGTGATTTTACACAGTTGTGATAGGATGTAGTGATTCTGAACGGTCGTGAGAAGATGTAGTGATTCTGAACAGTTGTAACTGGATGTAGTGATTCTGAACAGTTGTGAGAGGATGTAGTGATTTTGAACGGTCGTGAGAAGATGTCGTGATTCTGAACAGTTGTAACTGGATGTAGTGATTCTGAACAGTTGTGATAGGATGTAGTGATTCTGAACAGTTGTGATAGGATGTAATGATTTTAAACAGTTGTCATAGGATGTAGTGATTTTGAACAGTTGTTATAGGATGTAGTGATTTTGAACAGTTGTAATTGGATGGAATGATTCTGAACAGTTGTAATAGGATGTAGTGATTCTAAACAGTTGTGATAGGATGTAGTGATTCTGAACAGTTGCGATAGGATGTAGTGATTCTGAACAGTTGTGATAGGATGTAGTGATTCTGAACAGATGTGAGAGGATGTAGTGATTTTGAACGGTCGTGAGAAGATGTCGTGATTCTGAACAGTTGTAACTGGATGTAGTGATTCTGAACAGTTGTGATGGGATGTAGTGATTCTGAACAGTTGTGAGAGGATGTAGTGATTCTGAACAGTTGTTATAGGATGTAATGATTCTCAACAGTTGTGATAGGATGTAGTGATTCTGAGCAGCTGTGATAGGATGTAGTGATTTTGAACAGCTGTGATAGGATGTAGTGATTCTGAACAGTTGTGATAGCATGTAATGATTCTGAACAGTTGTGATAGGATGTAGTGATTCTGAACAGTTGTGATAGGATGTAGTGATTCCGAACAGTTGTAATTGGATGTAGTGATTCTGAACAGTTGTGATAGGATGTAGTGATTCTGAACAGCTGTGATAGGATGTAGTGATTTTGAACAGCTGTTAGAGGATGTAGTGATTTTGAACAGTTGTGATAGGATTTAGTGATTTTAAACAGTTGTGATAGAGGTAGTGATTTTCAACAGTTATGATAAGATGTAGTGATTCTGAACAGTTGTTATAGGATGTAGTCATTCTGATCACTTGTGATAGGATGTAGTGATTTTGAACAGTTGTGATTGGAAGTAGTGATTCTGAACAGTTGTGATAGGGTGTAGTGATTCTGGACAGTTGTGAGAGGATGTAGTGATTCTGAGCAGTTGTGATAGGATGTAGTGATTCTGAACAGTTGTGATAGGATGTAGTAATTCTAAACAGTTGTGATAGGATGCAGTGATTCTGAACAGTTGTGATAGGATGTAGTGATTCTGAACAGTTGTAATTGTTTGGGTTTTTTAACAGTTGTGATAGGATGTAGTGATTCTGAGCAGTTGTGATAGGATGTAGTTATTCTGAACAGTTGTGATTGTTTGGTTTTTTTTAAAGTTGTGATAGGATGTAATGATTCTGAACAGTTGTGAAAGGATATAGTGATTCTGAACGGTTGTGATTGTTCGATTTTTTTAAAGTTGTGATAGTATGTAGTGATTCTGAACAGTTGTGATTGGATATAATGATTCTGAACAGTTGTGATAGGATGTCGTGATTCTGAAGTATTGTGAGAGGATGTAATGATTTTGAACAATTCTGATAGGATGTAATGATTCTGAACAGTTGTGATAGGATGTAATGATTCTGAAGAGTTGTGATTATCACAATAAAGACAACATATCACACTGTCCACTTCTGCTTTATTGGAACAGAATCAAAATTAAATCCATACACCATCAAAGAAACCATCACTGTTTCCATCACTGTTCTTCCTCATTTCTTTTTCTCACCTGCTCCAGGCATGTATATTGGCATTTTTGAATACTTTATCTCATTTTTTATTATTATTTGTCTCATTTCTGTTTTTTTGATGCAGATCTGTTTACGCAGAATTTCTAAGCCTCCTAAAGTAAACAATGTGAGAAGTCCATCTTCTCTCAAACAAGAACAGTAAATCTTAGGCAAAGATTAGTCAATAAGGTTTGAAAAAGCTCATCTGGTTCAAACAACACAGAACTGTATTGAATTCAATGTGTCTGTATCGATTTATGTAGGTTGTAGGTTGTATGTAGGTTTTCAAACCACCATCTTTCAGTTCTTTGTTCATGACCCGCTCTCCCCTACATAACTGTCATATGAATAAAATACATTTCATCTTCATAATTTCGTTATTCTGTTTACATACTTACCTGAATGTAATACATTTTATTCATAAAGATTTCATGTATGCTTTTGATTCAGTGTCTCGCATAAACAAAGCAATGCACAAAGCAGTGTAAGACAGTGTGACTGCAGAGTGATGAAGAAAAATGACTAGGCTTATAGCCCCGGCATTTACCTCTTCATGCAGTGAAATGGGCTGAAATGCTTTGCCTTTGTGGTATCATTATTCAGGACAAAGAAACACACCACCGCTGAAGTAAGGGCAATTACCGTTCAGCCCAATGACTGAGCTGAACACATGCCAGTAAGCTAAGATTGCACTGAGGACAAAAATGACATTGTTGTGAATGAGAGGGCAACACACAGTCATCAAATGTAACTTTACTGGCCTCTCAGGCTACTGCTTCCTTTCTTGCCTATAAAAGCTGTCACACCGCTGTTTGACTTGCTAATGAGGGACTGCTGTGTCTCACCTGGCTCCACCACACCTCACACCATCTCCTTCTTTCTCACAAATGACCTCCAGCACTGCGTCACAGCTTCAATGAATGCTTTGTCAGCGAGCTGCTCCACAGCATGCCGCTAAGAGCCGATCAGCTTAATGAAATGGTAAAGATTTTAGAGCCACACTCGTGACAGAGAGCACTTTAAGGACAGTATTGGACACACACGTTTGTTTCTGTGAATCGTGGGGGCTTTACATAAACTTCCTTTCATTTCCTGTAGACGTAACCAAACCTTAAACAGTAGGATTCTAGCCTAACCCTAACCCTAACCTTACCCTGGCTTCAAATTTTAATGATTTACATTAAGGGGAGCAGCTTGTGGTCCCCACAAAGACCCTGCCCCCCCAAATATGAGTATATGGCCAGACGCCACAAATGTTCAGGTCCCCACAATGTGGCATAAACCTGGTACACATACTTTTGTATTGCAATTTTGGGGGCATTTCCATGAACTTCTCTATCACTATATTGTACAATACTGTGCACAATTCAGAGACCATCAATTATTTATTTCTTTTCCAGTCAATCTTTCAGTGTCAGGAAACATATATTTAATATTTAACATTTCAAATTATGCAGAAGCCTTAGCAACTAAATCTGGACTGGTCTGGACTCTGAGGTAGTCAGTCCATTGTTTTGAGAACATCAAAGCAAGATGACTTTAGATCTGCAGCAAACATAGAACTTAATGATACAAGCTTTAAATTCTGATTATCTGTGATGATTTGGTGGTCCGCTAGGTCCCGCATAGTTGTTATAAGTCTCATTTAGAGGTCTGCATGAGCCTGATTATTAAAGCCCACACCCGCCTGATTTAACCACTAATCACGTTTGCCAGGGCCCGTCAAACACACACACTCTGACACATGCAGTCAAAGCACATTCAATATGGCCTGCATTATAAACAGAGAGTGTTGTGATGTGCAATATGATGGCAACCTTCAAGAAGTACTCTACTGATGTTTTAGAATGTGTGCATAGTTCAGTCACTCAGGTGTAAACAAGGTAATATAGAGCAGTTTCAGTTTCTGGAGTCTTGTTGTCATTTATCTTGTAGGTGTCATGCCCATATTGAAAATCTAGGTCTAAAGCTGTGTTTACTATGCTGGAAACTGTCACGTTCTGTGGTAAATTAAAAGCTCAAAAGCAAATACATTTTTCCCTAAAGACATTTTATGTTGAACATAGCTGGATCCTCTGAGTAACGAGGCTGTAAAGGAGCTGACAAATGAAAATAACCCCCGCAAACCAACTAGCTTTGTTGACTGTGTACAGGAGAATGTACAGGAGTGGTAACTTGCTATTAGTAAGTGTGCAGCAGAGTTAACTTGCAAGTATGTACGATTTTTCATATTTTAACCTTATTATTTAGAGAATTCAGTGATACTCAAAGAAAAAAAATGTACACAGGGCAAAACATATATCAGCTTCGGGGCACTTTAATTTATTACCTGACACTAGCAATTTTATAAAATGCCATTCATATCCTTCATAAGGAAAACCAGCTTAGACCCAGAGTTTCTAACATGAGCATAACACCAACTACAGAATGACACGCGGCTCCAGGCGTCTATATGTAATGATGATAATGGTAAAATAATGGTAAACCTAAATAAATGTTTTTGGGCCCTATTTTGCCTTACAACACCCTACACGTTCCCCCTCCAACACAAATGGATAAAAAAAGGTACATTTTATCCAAAACATCATGTTCTACTATCATAGAACAGTGTCTCAGGTATCAGGCAGTCTATTTGTAACCATAGTAATGACTTTCTTTTAGCAAAGATTTGGTTCCTATTACCACCACTGTGAAGAATTCTGGCTTTAAAGCTAACACTCAAAACCTTAAAAACCAAAAAGAAGTATTCTATTCTTTTTAAAAACTATTTTTCATTCCTCCAGGCAAATGTCCCAGCAACCCAAAAATATTCATGCGTTCTGTCAGTTTGGGGACATTTAGTCCCTACAAGCTAAATACACACAATCCCTCCCTTTTTTTCTCTCTCTATCTCTCTCTCTTTCTCTCTCACACACACAGGTGTAGAAGTGTGCAGGTTAAACAGCCACTGCGGACTGATCAAGGTCATGTGTGAAGCTGTGTCAGATGTGTGTGTTTGTCAGATAAGCCAGAGCTCCACAGTCACCAGGCTCTGCCACCCTGTCTGACTGATCGTCAGGCAGTGCCAAACAGGGAAAATCACAACTTTCCTCTCAGGTGAGAAAATCTCTCCAGTGCTGTGTGAGAGACCGCTATAACAGGAGCTAGCGGAACAGCGGCTGTGGAACAAGGCTCCTGCTCACATGCTATAAGTCTCGCGCCGAGTGTGTACTCTAGAATAGGCCATGCACTTCTATCTGTATTCATTCCACCACTCTGTCATCTGTCAAGAAACAAAGGAGCTGAAAGTGATTCTTTACTCTGCTGTCTGTCTCAGGACTGCTAGCTGAAAGGAGAATTAGTGTAGTTAGAACATGCAAACAGTCGTACACAGAGTGGTTTGATATGGCATGAATCATTTTAGAGAAATCTAGAGAAAAGAGTTGTGGTGGTGGAAATAAGAACCAAGCTATTACACAAACTGTTATTAATTCTAAGAAGGTTTTGGCCTAACACATAGGGACTCATTCAACTGATCCTGAGATCCTGAACTTGTTTCTAAAAGCTTGTGCAGTTTCACAAATCTAACATTCAGGTCTTCTTATTTGGGATTTGCTTTTAGGTAAGAACAAAATCTTTGCACACTCAGGAGCTTGTGAACATGCTGTGAATCTGATGTAGACTTTAATCTTTCTCAAGAACAAATAGATTAACTCTAGATCAAAAACTTGTTTGAAGAGGTTACCCATCCCGCTCTGATTCTGTGATCTGTTTCACTTTGGGTTGCTCTTTGTGCAAGACTAGAGCTGTCACCTTAAGCCTATAGCCGTACAATATATATCAGACCAGGTCTGTTTTTTTGTTGTTCTTGTTTTCCTGTTGTTTACCAGTCTCCAATGTCGGGCAAAGCCGGTGCATTGTTAGCCTGTACATATTCTTTAGACTTCACATCATGAAACATAACAATTACCTATACAGAATCAAAGTTCTGCCACCTTAAATGCTTCAGTCAAGTCATCAGGTACCTGTGCTTGCTATATGTACTTAAATTCTTTGAACCATGTGCATTTGTCTAGGCCAGGGGTGTTTAATTACAGTTCAGTATTCAGAGTAGTTCAGAGTCTTACCATCAGCAACTGAACTGAATTAATTATTTATAAAACTCCAAATAAATGTTTTTCCTCACTTCAAAAAACAGAATGCCTTTGAAAAAAGTGCTTCTTAAACTGTCTATTTATAGAAAAAGCTAATAAAACAAGCGTTTTCTTGTTAACTTGATTTCGCATCTTGGCCTGCTGGTTTGGAGCTGCCTGTGGGAAGAATAAACATATACGTCTCTCCATTTCTGATTCTAAAAGTCGGTTTTCATAGTTTTTCGTCGTCAACATTTCTTTTTTTAGGAGCATGCTATTCTTTCTCCGACTCGCTTTATTCTTTGCCTCACTTTATTCTCTGACTCTGCTTTATTCTCCGCCTTGCTTTATTCTTCGACTGCTGCTTCTCGCTTTGTACTTCGCCTATATGTGCACACTCCTGAATCTGCACAGATCTGATTGGCTGAGCAGCACCTTTGTTGATCTTACAACGCACACAATAGGTCTTCGAGTTTACTGCGCCGCAAAGCCCGTATATCGTAAAGAGAAGAAAAGTTTCGCCACTTAAAATAAACACTGTCAACATTAAATCGTTCTCATTAGTTTATCGGTTTGGTCTGCAATGAATAATATCTGGGTCCGGAACCAGACCATGGTCCACCTATTGGTGACCTCTGGTCTAGGTTATGGTGAGTTTATTGATTCATTATGGTCTTTTAACCTTCCCTTTATTTCAAGTTTGTATATATATCTTGTTTTATAATGAAACATCAACATTTCATAGATGTGAAGCTTCTTCAGATTAGGAAAGTCTTCTTCAGATTAGTCTTCTTCAGATTAGGAAAATCTCAGTGGAATGTAGACCTCATTTGTAGCTGAGAGAAATTGCTTTTTAATTTCAATAAAGTAATTCTATATGGCAGAATGAGTCAATCACGTGTGGCTTCACTTCATTTTTGCATAACTTCAGTTTATACCGTAGGAGTTTCCACAGTGGTTTGCAAAACGTCAACCTTCAAAAGCGTTGGGCAGTTTTCATTTTAGCACAACTGGTTTGGGATGCAGTTCAGGTGTTCATGTTTAACTCATTTAACCTTATAATACAGAGAAAAAAGAAACCATGTTGCAACACATGGCAACCACGTCATGTTTTAATACCAGGAGCGTGTAGCCATGAGCTATAAAGTGGTATGATTAACAGGAATACGAGTAGATATGTGTGTGTGAGAGTGTGTATATGTAGTCATCCTCAGTCAGCTGGTATAGTCTAATGACATCTGGGTGAGAGGGGATTCTGCGGCGGGCGCCACAGCCTCAGCTTAACTAGAATCTTATCCTGATCCCCTGCTCCACAATCTACACATGCACAACACGGACACATGTTCCTCCCATATGCACATACTGATTACAGCCTCAAGAGCCCTACAGCCACTCACAGTTAGGGAGGCTTTCACACCTACAAGGTTTGGTGTGTACTAATCAAACTGTTGTCTTCAAGTTGGTTTACTGTGATGAGTAAGAATGCTTCACCTGTACTCAGAACCAAACCACTGTCTGAGAAAAATACCAAGTAAACTCTGGTTCTGTTCACTGCTGGTGATAATCTTAATCCATTTCAATACATTTTTACGATAAAGACTAGTAATGCTGATCAGGTAAGACTGACATGACCATGTTTTACCCAGTTATCAGTTAGCATGACAGATTATGCCCAATAATACAACAGTGGCAACCTACATTTACTGTTAATGATCATGGCCTATGTCAGAGTGTGCTTTCAAAAATTCTAACTACAGGACACTTACCATGTGACATAAGCTGCCATGACATCATACATCATGTCATAACAAACACTAGTAATAGAAACATAACACAGTGACATGATATAACATTTACAACATGGTTATGTCAAAGTTATGTACCAGCCTTCGTATACATTTTTTATTTTAATTACCCTGATTGTAAGTGTCTTTCATTTTCAGGCAGCATAATATATGTAATGGTTATATGTAGATGCTTTGTATGCTTTGATAGGTCAGTGAAAAATTAGTTGTAAGCTTAACAAAACCAATGTATCCCAAGATAATCTATCACTGAACACCAAAACATATAAACTGGATCACTTCAGCCACTGAAGAATGAAGCCAACGTAACCAAATGAAAAAGATACACCAAATATACAGTGCAACCCAAATCTGAACTAGGTGCGGAAACAGCAAGTAACTAGCTGTGAAAGTACATAAGCTATATCCACAATGCTGTTCAAGCTTCAGGAGCATTGGCAGCGCTACAAATCTACAATGTCTGTGCAGTCGGTAACCTGTTCAAGGGTTACTGTCAAACATGATGTGTTGTCATTCTTGCTAACTATGCAGCTCAAGTTTGCAGCTTAAGTCATGTGGGCCAGCGGATAGCATGTTAGCATCACTCTGTGTCTCTACACTGTAAAATCTAATGTGAATGCTTTACTCAAATGGTTTATGAACACAGCTTGCCTATAGCCAGCGGAGATACCCTACATTAAGTTTCTTATTTATCATCCCTAAACAAAAACAAACAAACAAAAAACAGTAATCTTATTTAATTTAAAATTGTTCTTAACTTTTAATATAGATTATAAAGATTTATTCCAAATAAGGAGCTGTTCTATTGGTTCATTCATCATGAAAGTTTCACACAGTGTAAAGGGCACCCGCTGTGTTCAAATAATATGAAAAAAACTGATATTTCCATATTTATTTTGGACAGCAATAATATATAAACTTACAAACCTAATTTGAACTCAGTGTAAAGTAGACCCAAATGTTTAAGTTACATCTCAGTCAGAAAGTTAAAGTTGCTAACAATAGGGGAAAACAAACTCCCTCTAGTTATAATCATGCTTTAAACAGGTCTTTTAAAGGAGGAATCAACAAATCACCAGAAGGTTGTGATGTCCCCAACCCTGCCACCCAAAAACATAAGAAGTAGTCAATGACCAGTCCCTACTTTTCAGTTTTAGCATTAACAGTTGTTTACTCGTCAGTCTAGAAGAAACATTACAAGTTCAGCATAAAACTGAATCTCTTTACTTCCCAAGAGCATCTTCAGCTGTGGAAAGCAACACCAGTGTTAACTTTTAGTTAGCTTTTTTGTTGTTTTGGTTAAAATGGTCAAGACTTTTAGTCACTGTTCCATTTACTCTTTCTTTATTGGCTACCTGTCCTTAAACAATCTAACTAGCAGTAGAACCGTCAACATGACTGACAAGAGATTATAAAATAATGTCCTAGCAGTGCTGCTTCTTCTAATTCAGTTACGCTCACTTGATTAACACTGTTTCAGCAGGCCAGGGTGGGTCCGGTTTTCTATTTTCTAGTTATAAATAGAGATGGACCGATCAGCGTTTTTGAGGTTGATTCCGATTGCCAGTCACCTTTCAGCATGATCGGGCGATAGCTGTTAGCCGATAGCCGATACCAATCGAGGGCGAGGCTATATGATACAGCCAGGCTACATGTAGTTATTAGCATAAACAAGTCATAAAACATGGTGGAAACTGGTTTATTACCATTTTTAACGAGCTCATGTAAAACAGCATAATATTTTGAAACAAAATTAACAGTAAAAAAACAAAGTAAATCAAACAAATATCCCCAAAACTGCAATCATTTCATTGAAATTTCAAACGAAAAAAGCTAATTGAATAAATGCAGTCAAAGCTGCAGTCATTAAACGCAGACTCTGTGTTATCTCTGGATTATTTTAAACAAAATCTGCAATCATTAAATGTAGATAGGGCTGCAGGCGTCACAGTAGAGCAGCCAGAATGAAATAAGAGAAAACAACGACAGAAAACGTTAACTACTCTTGAAAGAAACATGTTACACGTGTCAGTAATCTTAAAATTATCTGCTAAGATAAGAACAACTAGTAAACAGGTTCTGTTTTGCTGCTGTGTTGATAAAGCGCTTACAGGGCGTTTGAGCTTTAAGTACTCGTGTATAGCAGCTGCACAGTTGTGTTGTACAGAGCTGACGGAGCACCACACTGTTTCTGTGTAAAACACTCCCACAACTTTAGATGCAGGTGAGCGATTGTTTGTAGCTTCAGCTTGCGCTCCGGATAAATCCATGCTTTCAGTGGGCACGGCCACCTTTGCAATGCATCAACGCACGTTATGCTAATCGACGTACTTTCGTAATCAATAAAGATAAATATATATAGTGTAGGAGTTCGAGTGAGAACGCTGAGGCAAAGTTGACTTTATAACCAAAAATCCCGAGAAGGGAAACTTTATTTTCTACCAAAAAAACAGAACCGCTAAACCAACTCCTCATTAGAGCAGACAGAGAGTCGACTCACCGCTATGAGTCATTTCCTCAGCCCGAACTTAAAGGGCCAGCAACACCCTGCTCAACACAGTGTCTGTGTGTAAATACTGTTCATACTAATACTGCCCTATATATATATATATATATATATATATATATATATATATATATATATATATATATATATATATATATATATATCTTCATATCTTACTTAAAGTAAAAAGGAAATAGTGATTTGATCTATATCGTGATATATATCGATATCGACTGATATGTAAAAAATTATCGTGATAAGATTTTTTCCCATATCGCCCAGCCCTAAATGTAGATCTTGAATTGTAGATCTTGTACTGTTCGTACTGGTCAGATCTGGTCTGCACGATTCTCTGGGTTGTTTGTTTTGTGCTAGCTGCACGTGCTAGCTTACTGTATTCAGCCGCATGATGTACTCCCAATGTGTCGTATCAGATTAGTCGTGTTAAATGAATTTTGTCTGAGGAAGGCATTTTCTCCAGTATTTTGTGCTTGTACTGGACTTATTTTAGAAAAATAAAACTATAGTCTAGACATCATGCTACAACAACGCTTTGCAACAACGCTGGCACTGACCATCATCCAGAAAGCAAATGATCAGTTTAATGCTGTAGTATTTGTGCTACTTTGCAAGCAGTCTCATCCTCCATGTGCAGACAGACACTCAATGAGTACTTTATAGGACCACCAACCTTGTTTCTACCTTCTTGTCCCTCCAGCAGCACTGCTGTGGCTGATACACTCGTACCAGCACAACACACACTAGCACACCACCACCACAGCAGTGTTACTGCAGTGCTAAGAATGATCAGCCACCATACAACACCTGCTGGTCCAGTGGTGGTCCTGACCTCTGATGAAGGAGGTCATTGGAGCAAACAAAGTATACAGAGAAACAGACAGACTACAGCCTGTAATTGTAGAATTACAAAGTGCCTGAATGGTAAGTGGAGCTGATAAAATGGACTAAATGGAATAAAATAGATTCTCTCCTTAATTCTTAGAACAACTGGTCAGTATTCTGGAAGATAAAACTGAGCATCGTTTAGTGTTATTCTTTTTTGCATGCCTCCTGCATTTAAAACATAACCTAAACATAGCCTACTATGCCTGCCAGCCAGAAAATATCTAACACTGTATAAGCCTTATTCAGTGATTAATGCTGCATATAACTGCATTTGTAGACACTCTGTTAAGCTGTTGCATAAATTATACATTTAATTGATAGGCTAATATAAATTAAGGGTACAGTGTGATTTAATTTGAAATTGGGTTTTGACACTTTCTGCCTTTGGTTATTTTGGGTAGGTCATACGATCCTCCCCATAGTCAGTTTTGTCTATGGACCCAAAAGCTTCCCTAGATGATGTTCTACAGTTTTTCGCATTTAATTGCCATGTGAACAAAGCTGTAACATTAATTTAAACATTAAACTTAATTACACATAATAATTAAACATAAATTAAGCAGTAATAGGGATTAAGCAGCCCTCCCCATAGATCAGCTTCAATAAATCAGTAGAAGAAATGAGTGTTCTCTACATGTTCCAATTCCAGATTACTAGAATTAATCAGAATGAGCAATGAATGATATCACGTCATACTATCCAATAATACGAAGACAAATCAGCTGGGCAAATTTCAAGTCTGTTCAGCATATCGTCACCATCAAAACATGTTAACTCGTGACCATTTTATGATGAAAGAGAAAAAGAAATAATTAAAAATTGTTTGAAATAAAGCCTTATTCCAACACTGTCACGTAAAGGGGTATTAAGACCTAAAACTATATGTTAACATGCTATTGGTTGTGTTATGCAGGATCATTGTCCATAAATACGTCTATATCTGTAATTCTCACTATTGTAAAGATGATTTAAGCATTTGCTACAGAATGTTCCTCATATAACAGCTAAATAAAATCAGTCCATCACCAACAGCGGTGGGTAGTAACTAATCACATTTACTTAAATACACAAGCTTCAGTCAAATATTAATGGATTTGTACTCTGCTGAGTAGCTTTTAATAGTAATACTTTTACTTCTACTCAAGTATTTTGGTGAGTTAAATAACCTTTTTACTTTTTACTCACATTTTTAGTTATTCATTTTTAGACACCATTTTATTTTTTTGTGTTTAATTTCATTCTGGCTTGTTGCTGATAACATGTGTCCTGCATTATGTTTGGTAAAATTTTTGATTTTAGACCAAAATCATAAAAACACACAAACCCTATTGTGCTCATTGACACTGGATTTACTAAAAGACCCCACTGCAGTTCTATAAGTTACTCAGTACTGATAGTTATGTACTTTTGCATACAAAGCACTTTCACCAATATTTTACCCAAGTATCAATACTTATTGATTTAGGCTGCTCTACCAACCTCTGATCACGAATAATTCACCCCAGTGCAGTGGTAGTATTTCTTCCCACCTTCATGGTACATCGTCAAAAGGCAATCCTCCTAGTCTTCCTAGTTCCAACCATAATTCGCAACACCAGCTCCAGCTACTCAGCCTTTTCCCAACCCCCTGAGAGGGTGAATCAGATGTATTACAGTAAAGTAAGAGCCGTTAAGTAAGGCCTGGGGCAGATTACTGAATCCAGGTTGGAACTGAACTCTGCAGGAAAGTAGCTCTCCAGGACCAGAGATGGAGACCACTGCTCTAGAGACTACTGAAATGCTGGTGTAGGATGCGAGCGGGCATTTTTACAACAGATGTAGTCAAATTGCTGTTTTCACCCCTTTAATATAGTGATACCAATAAAAATCCTTTCATTTGAATTGTATTGCGTAGATGGAGTTTTATAATGAACTCTATTTACCATCTTACAATAATGACTGTGTTTTATGTATAAGAAAAGTGAGCAAAACATTTTTTTGATCTGTAGGTCTACCTTACCAGGTGGAGGTACAGCACTTGAAGGTTGCTGAATTAAAGGCTTTGGCACTCATCCAAAACGTCTGTCTCAGATAATAAAAGTCTTTCTTCTACCTGGGTATGCACTGTATAAGACTCTGCATAGAATGTAAAAGGATAGGCCACACTGAAGGGTTAATGGCTCTGCTGGGTTGGTCACTGGTTCCAATTGAGGACAGATCTCTAAGGGCCGTAAAAACTGCAGAGATAAATTCCTAATTTCACCCATGCTGCAGGTCAGGCTTTCGGCCAAATCGCTTATTATTAGGAACCAATGTCACATATTTCAAACCAAGACGTGCACTTAAGTATGACAAGTGTTCCTTTTGGAGCAAGGTGCAGTAATTAAAGTGGACAATAAGGCTTCTTTATGACACAGACTTTATGAACCAACATACAGTTTAATTATAGAAGGCCTCAAAATAACTTCCCATAACAAGAAGTGTAGAGTTTTTAATAGACAACTAAAAATAACCTGCTGCGGAGCCTTCTGGAAGTGCGTATATGTTGAACTGTAATAAACTGTAGGCTTTTATATCACATGACATATCTCGCCCCAAGGTGAGCCACTGTCACTGTGGGAAAGTTTGGGATGTTACAATACTGCTCGATATCTTCCTTCATTCTGTCGCAGTCAGATGAGAATCTCCATTCTCTCTCTCTCTCTTTTTTTTACAGTTTCTAATAAAATGTCAGCTGGCTTCAGTGACAATTATGTGACAAACTGATCAAAAGAAAATGGTTTTCCCCCAACTGTGACCATATCATACCTCCCAATATCAGGCTGTGAAAAAGAGAGAGTTTTTAGGTTATAGGTAACTGACCTACTCCATGATTTTCTACAATAAGGGAAGCTTCCTAATGCCAAGATACCATAGACTCCTCCCTGCTTGGGGGCGAATCCAGCAAGTTAACCAGCTCTTTTGCTGAAGGGTGTGAATTTCACGGTAGACGGACACCATGTTGAGCTTTCCCATTCATGTTTCGACCAGTCTACTCATCTCCTGCACAGCATAGTGATGAGTGATGCACTTAAGGCAGGGTCATTTGCCTATGCTTACCAATGCCTCTCGATGGGATTCCAGGTTCTATGACATATATCCCTTACAGAAACTGAGAAATCTGGAAATTAACGTGAGAAATTGCTAATTGGCAACACAGCAAGAGGAAAGCGTTGGCAGGTATGGCATATATTGTTGCTGTCCAATGAAAAACAGTTATTTCCAAAATGGCAACTTTACAGGAGATGCCAAAAACTTTACTTTCAATGGGAGTCAATGGAGCCAAAATCTTCCAAGCAATTTTGGAGCATTTCTATTGGTCCATTCATCATGAAATTGTCCCACAATGCAAACAGCAGCTGCTGCTTTTAATTGTAATTGTTGTAGAAAAATAGAAATCGACAAAAGGGGAGATACAGCAACGATAAAATCACTGCTAGAGAGTATGCTTTGGCACCGTCACTTAAAACTAGATTTAAATTCTGAATGATCTTTAATCTAACATTTTAAGTCAGGAGCTTATCTGTAAGCTATCTTAAAACAATGTCTATCTAATTAACACCATATCTTTCTGTGAGGAATCTTTCTGAATGTTTACATATTAACCATTCAGTCCAGTCAGATTAGTGGAATTCCTGTTTAACTACAGCACCCAACACGTGTAACACTGTTTATTAGGAGAAAGGTGGCTGGTACGCCTGTCATGTTCCGGTTATTGATCATATCACTGAAGCTGCACACGCTTCGGCTTTGATGGATCTGTCTATCATTTACAGGCGTTTTTACAAAAGTGGCTTTCATTACCCAGCAGATCTTTCACCTGTCATGTAAACCTAGCACTACAAGCACATCTGAAAGCTACACGCCTGCACCCTGGGCTCACTGTGACGAGGCCTGTGATAGGAACAGGCAGAGGAACTAATATTACTGAGTGTATCAGTTTGATGTGCCTCCCCCCTCCAGGGTCAGAAGGGGTGAGATAAATCAGGACAGATGCTGACGGAAAACGGCATTCTGGGGGGAATGGACACGAAGGGACAGAGGAGGAGAAGAGAGAAAGGCAGGATGGATTGCATGGATGTGACAGGCCATTACTAAACTTTATCATGAGGCCATAACGCTGGGGATCATTTCATCAGAGACAAAAGGAATAAATCGGATCCGCACTTGTCAGAGATTGTGACGGACAGCCAGACCCCTGGACACAAGTGCTGGAGGTCATCTGTTGACAAGCAGGCGAAGAAAGCTACGGATTAAAGATGTGTCTGTGTCACAGGTCAGCAGCATACATGCAAATACAGAGTTGACCTGACAAGATGTGACAATAATAACGATCCGCGAGACAATTTTAGGATGTCTTGTTCAGGGGACAGGCTCAAGAAGGACGGGTCTTTCATCTGAAACACACCCGTCTTCCACTTCCCACTTACACGGACTTAAAAATAAATATGGTTTCTTGGAGCGATGCCCTAGAAGGACCACTGTTTTTGAGTGACTTCTATTGATTTTTTTAAAAGGAACTATCCATTTGGTCCTTTAGGAATCCAAACGTGGTTTTCTATGGCAGTAGGGGCAATATGGGTGAAAATATCATATCGCTGTTCTTAAAAGACAATACGTATCACCGTATTTATCACACAAATACAAATACAATGCACTGGCAACAGAACATTTAAACACAGCAGTCAATGATTTTAATTTAATGTCT